>JAODAL010031556.1:0-48275 GCA_025379985.1 Phyllomedusa bahiana
GCTTTGGGGGAAAAGGGGGGGGGGGGCCCCAGGAAACAATACAAACCAATCAACAGCAACCTAAGTCTGGAGTACTGATGAGATTTTCCCTTTACCTGCCTAGTTTAGGAGGGGGAGTTCCCCCGCAGCAGTAGCTGCAGGACCTGGGGCAGTCCCCCGAACCCCAAAAGGTGGGGGGCATTTCTTGGACAAAAACACTGCCACCCCCATTTTGAAGATCCCCTGGAAACGGGCACCCCAAAATGGATGTGTGGCCCGCAACTTGCCGAGTTTGCCCGTGGAGAAAGAAGGGCCTGCCCCCGGCCAGTAAATGTGGCATCCGAGCGGGGGGGTTCGTGCGGCGGGGGCCCTCGTTAAACCCCAAGGGGAACCCACCTTTTCCAAGGGGAAAAGTGGAAAGACTGACCCTTTTTAAGATTAAAACAGGGGTGGATCGGCCCGGATTTTCCAACACCCCAAAGCCTTAGGCGTCAGCCATGACGCCTCACCCAAAAAAATGAAAATTTTAGTCTGGGTTAAATTTTCCTGCCTTACCCCCTATTCTGATTGGGCCGGGCCCCCCCGCCTGATTTCCCAAAATCTGCTGACAAATTTTTTTCCATCTGCCCCCAAACCATCTTTAAACCGGGACTGGTAATTTCCACCCACCCCCCCACACTTTGTCCTTTTTGCCACTGTCTGACCTCAAAGCTGCAGTGGCTGCCCCCGGTTTTTAAACCTTTCCCCTCTCTGCCTTTGTCCCCCCAAAAGTGGGCCACCACTCCCTTTTTTTTACCTCCCCCAAAAGTAAAGGGGGCCACCCGTCGACCCATTTCGTTCTGTGGCTGCGCCGTGAAACCCCACACCCCTCTGGCAATTTTGTCCCCGGGCTGACCTCATGTGCTGTGTTGGTGCTTCGTGACCTATACAAATGTTTTCAATTTTGCCCCCCCTGTGGCCTACTCCTATTTTTAAAACAACCCCACGAAAGGTTTATTTGCCAATGCCTGCCTCATGCTGCTGAGTTGGGGCCCCCCCACCCCACCCTCCACTCCACTGTCCCTTTTTTGCCACTCTGGGGGCCTACTACTGTTTTTCCAAACCATAAATTTTCCTTTTTTGCCCCTCTTGAACCCTCATGCTGGCCCGCTGTCGTGCCCCCCACACTTTCCTTGTGCCACCTGTGGCCCACTACGTTTTGCCACCCCCTCCCAAAAACATTGTCCACTGGGGTGACCCATAAGCTGCTTTGGCTTCTGTCGTGCCCCGCCAAAAAATGTTTTATTTGTCCCCCCTCTGTGGCCCATTCCTTATTTGGCCCCTCCCAAAAATCATTGTTTCCACGTCTGACCTCTGCTGGGTGTGGCTGCTGCCGTCACCTTCACACTCTGTACTGATGTTGCCACCCGAGCTCTGTTTGTTTTTTTCCACTTTCGGCTATGACTTTATAGGCTCATTCCCCTTGATTTTTTTTGGTCAGTTTTGCCTCTTAAGTGCCAAGGGAATTTTTAGTGAAGCGATTTAAGAGTGAGGGCGGTCATCGCGTTCATACTAAAAAAACATTGTATGAAGCCCCAAACCAACTCCCTTTCCCCTTTTTGCAGGAAACATTATACAGACCCCAGTTGGAGCCGGGGGAAAATGCGGGTTTTTAAAACCCTTGGGGGAAGTAATTTTGTGGGAAAATTGGGAAATTGTGAAAGTTTTTGAGAAATTGCCCATCCCCCTATTCCCAATTTAAAGAGGAAATTATTTTTGTAAAAAAGCTACAAAACTGAAAAGTAAAACAATATTTTAAAAAAATTCCCTTTATGGGTAATAATTAAGTTTGGATTTTTTCTTACTTTTTGATAGTATTAACGATTTTGCGTATTTAAATTGCTAGTTTGGTTTTTTGTTATCTTTCAAATGTTAATTTTGATTGCTTTAAATATTTAAAATTCTTTTTTTTTGTTTTAAAGGGGTTTTTTCTCAACACATTGTAAGGAATAAATAAAAACTTTTTTACAAAACATGCTTTGTTTTTTGTTTGGTTGGGAAAAAAAAGGCATAAAATGTCACACAATTTTCCTGGTTTCCCCCGGGGCCAATTTTTCGACCTCTCTGGGCCCTTATCTAATTTTTATTGCTCTTTTTTTCAGTGAGTAGTCGTCTGCCCAGGGTGATCACCCCTGCAAGAAAGAATGGACTTGTTTATTAAATAAAGTTTTAGCTTTACTTTTAGAGTTCTTTTTCCCATGTATTAAAATTTTATAAATCCTGCAGTCATTCAGGAATTCAGGAATTTAAAAGCGTTTGCCAATCACTGCTATAGACCCACCTATAGCGTGAACAGAATATGTGAGTCTAAATCTTGCTGTGACTCTTTGAAACTGCATGGCGAGACTACTTTAAGCATTTACCTTTGAGACAACAGCTATTGCTTAGAGCACATGGCTGCCCATATTTTTAAAGGTTGCTTTTAAAAGGGAGTAAATTTTTGCTTGATGGCCAATGAAACAAATTGAATCTCAAGTTATTTCTTTGAAAAAATTGATAGATATTTCCCTTTTGGTTTTTAAAATGACCGTTTGTTAAATAGTTCTTAAAACTTAAAAGTCCCAAAACCCAGTTAGTTTCATTTGAAATCAGGTATTATTACATTAACATTTCCAGGGAAAAAAAAAGTATGTCCCGTAGGATCTTGAAACTCATGGGAAGCTTTTCAGTCAAAAAACCCATTTTTTAACATTAATCCAATTTTTTTGTTTATTTTTAGTGACTGGTTTTGAATTTGTAATCTCTGGGGTCCCCCAAAAATTCCCCTACTGTAAAATTCACAAAACAATACAAAATGATTCCCATCCCAAAGAAGTAAAAACATTTTCCCCTAGTATTAAAGGGTTTAAAAAAAGTAGGGTCTGCCTCCGGGTTTTCACCTTTGAAAAAATCCTATAAAGATTTTTCTTGCCCCAAGTTTGGAAAATTTTAAAACAAACCCCTAGCATAATTCTATTTTATGCAAAGTTCAGTACCTAAACACAAAAAAAAAAACAAAAACAAAAAAAAAAAAGAAGGGGGTGGTTATCTCTCACTTTACACTTGGTTTTTGGGTTGGGTTCCCCTTTCCAAAGCCACTTGCTCCTCAGTTATTGCCCTTTTACACCTTAAGACCCCCTTTACCCGGGTTTTTTAAACCCATTTTCCTTCCCCAAAATTATTTTTTAAAAAAAGGGGGGGTATTAAAAAAGATGGGGGGGAATTAAAAAATTTAAATTTTGAAAAATTAAAAAAATGGGGAAAAAAGGAAAGGCCTAAAAATTTTTTTTTTAAAGTCAACCCTTTGCCTTCCCCCTCAGCCAAATCATGGTGTGTTTTTTTCCCGGTGGGTTTGTGGGTATGTCCTGTCAAGGTATAAAACCCGTTAATAAAACCAAAGTTCCCAGAAAACAGCCTTTTGTTTGTCCAGGGTTCAAATTTTTCCCGTTAAAAACCCCATCCCGTTCCGGGGCCCCATTTTTTCCTGTGCTCCTGGTGTTTCTGTTTTTCCCCCCTTTTTCTATTCCCTAAGTTTTTCCAGTCTGCTGTGGCCCGTTTCCAGGGCCGGGGGGGGAAAAAAAAAAATCACCCTTGGGACTAAGCCCCCCCCGCAGCCCCCCATTTCAATATCCCCCCGTTAAAAAATTTCCCCTTGTTCTCGCAACCCTCGCCATTTTTAAAATAAAAATTTCATTTAAAGCTTTTTTCACTTTGGGGCGTTTTTGGTTGAATTTTTTGTTTGGGGGTTTTGGGGGCGGGTTTTGTGGAAAAGGCAAAAAGGAGTTTAATGCTGAAAAATTTTCTCCACAAAAAACGCATAAAAAAAAAACACCCAAAAACCCTCCCTTTTGAAAACCCCCCTACATTTCAAGCAAGGGGAGAAAAAGTGGGTGAAAAAGAAACCCCTAACACGAGTCAGGTGTTTGGTTTTGCTTTACAATCAGGGGACAAGCCCACACTGACAACTACATAAGGGACCAGAATTTAAAACCAACCAAACCCCACCAATCACATCCCCAAGGGAGTCAGGGCCCCCAAACACATGAACAAAAGGGGACTGGGTCAACACAGGGGTAAACTTACCCCCCGCAACAGAAGGGACTCAAAGGAACGTCATCTCTGATGGGGAAATTGTTTTCCCCTCCCTTTTTTCCTTCAGGCCCCAAATTCCCCCATAGTCCTTCCCCTGATGATCGTTCCTTCCATTTCCCCTTTTTGTTCGGGGACACCTGCAATGTCTTTCTTTTATGGTCAATATCCGTCCCCCGGGAGAATTTACAAAAATAAAATTTTTAGACTCCTCTCTCTTCCACACCTTTTTTCCCATCAATTCCCAAAAACAGCTCTGTTAGACCCTTTAAAAATTTAAAAAATTAAAAAAATGTAGAAAAAAGGGGGGGCCCTGTAAAAAGGTAGAACCCCCCCTTAAAAAAGGCGGGGCCCGTAAAGTAGGCAGGAGGGCCCCTTAAATGGGAGGCAGGCGGGCCAGATGCGGAGGGGGAGGGGGGAAATATCAGGGTAGGGGGGGAAAAGTATAAAAGGCAGGGACAGTAAAACGGCAGGGAGGGGGCAGTATACGGAAAAACCGGGGGAAAATATACAGGAGAAAAGGGCCAGTATATAGGGAGACAGGGGACAGGTAAGGCACAAAGGGGAGTTGGGAAAAGGTAGGGAGGGGGGTATTATAGGCAGCCAAGGCAGTGTAAAAGGGTAGGCCAAATGCTAAAAATAGGGGAGCCAGGGGCAGGGTTTTTAGGGAAACCAAGGGCATGGGGGTCATATAGCCCCGGGGAGGGTTTTTTGGTTTCCAGGGGAGGGCATCAAATTTCCAGGGCCCCGGGTTAAAAAGGTTTCCAGGGAAGGGGCTTTTATAAAAACCCGGGAGGGTTTTAGGTAAACCAGGGCAGGGCAACCCTATAGGGAGGGGAGGGGGGATCATAAAAACCAGGGGGGGTATAGGGAAAACCAGGGCGGGAAAATATACCCGGGCAGGGACATTTTTTTAATTTTTTAAACCCCGGGCAGGGGGATTTATATAGCCGGGGAGGGGTTTGGGATCAAAAGGGGAAGGGCCCTCATATAGCCAGGGGGAGGGTTAAGGTATCCAGGGCAGGGCTCATTTTAGCCAGGGCCGGGTATAGGTAGCCCGGCCGGTATTTTTAGCCAGGCAGGGTTTCGGTAGCCCGGCAGGGTTTTCGGGCCAGCCAGGGAAAGGGGGTAGGTAGCCGGGCAGGGCCCCAGGTAGCCGGGGGGGAATCAAAATAGCCAAAGCCCGGGTTTTAGGAAGCCCGGCAGGGGGAATTTAAATAGGCCCGGGCAGGGAAACAGGGGGGCCCGGGCAGGGAACATTAAACCCAGGGCTTGGGGATCAGTAGCCAGGGCGGGCCCAACCCGTAGCCAGGGCAGGGTATAAATAGCCCGGGGGGGGAAACAGTAGCCAAAGGGGGAAGGGGAAAGGTAGCCCGGCAGGGTTTTCGGTTGAGGGCAGGGTAACGGTTAGCCGGGGGGAAAGGGGATCATTTTAGCCGGGCAGGGTATCATATAAACCCGGCGGGTAAGGACCCCGGGGAGGGTATCGTTGCCAAAGGGGAGGGCCCTATTAGCCCCAGGGGATCATATAGCCAGGCAGGGTTTAGGTAGCCCGGGCAGGGATCATTAGCCCGGAGGGGATCAAATAGCCAGGGCCCCGGGGAATTTATTTTAGGCCCGGGCCGGGGCAGTAAATAGCCAGGGAGGGCCTTTTTATAGGCAAACCAGGGGGGGGGCAGGGATAAAAACCAGGGCAAAGGGGTATTTAGGCAGCCCGGGCAGGGGGAATTATAGCCAGGGCAGGGGTATTATAGGCAGCCAAAGGGCAGGGGCATTTTATGCCAGGGGGAGGGCTTTATAAGGCACCCGGGCAGGGGCTTTTTAGCCAGGGCAGGGCCCATTATTGGGAGCCGGGGCAGGGGCAATTTTTTGCCAGGGCAGGGTTTTTATAGGCAGCCCAAAGGGCAGGGGCAGTTTTATAGCCCCGGGCAGGGCTATTTTAGGCAGCCAGGGCAGGGGCAGTAATCCTTAATGCCCCCCCCAGGGCTTAATTAAACCAGCCAGGGGGGGGGCTATTATAAAGGGAGCCAAAAGGGGGAAAAGGGGGTTAAAATTGCCAGGGCAGGGGCATATTTGGGAGCCCGGGGGGAAAAGGGGGAGTTTTAGGCAGTAGGCAAGGGGCGTATTGGCCCGCTAAAGGGGAGGGGCAGTATATAAACCCAGGGGAGGGGCAGTAAAGGGAGCCCAGGGCTTGGGGGGTGTAAGCCAGGGCGGGGCAGTATAGGGAGCCAGGGGGAGGGGGAGTATAAGCCCGTCAGGGCAGTATAAAGCCAGGGCAGGGGCGTAAATAGCCCCGGGCAGGGGAAATATAAAAGCCCCGGGCAGAGCAGGGGGGAGTTAAAAATGGGCAAGGGGGGGAGTATAAAAAGCAGGGCAGGGGGTATGGCACCGGGGGAATGGGCAGTATTTTAGCCAGGGGGGGGGCAGTATAGGGGAGCCCGGGGGAGGGGCAGTATATAGCCAGGGCAGGGGTATTAAGGGCCCGCCCCGGAGGGGCTGTATAAAGCCAGGGGAGGGCTATTTTAGGAAGGCAGGGCAGGGGCAGTATATAGCCGGGCGGGGGAAATATTTTAAACCGGGGAGGGCTTTTTTAGGCCCCGCCAGGGCAGGGGCTTTTTTAGGCAGCCAGGGGCAGGGGCGTATATAGCCGGGGCAGGGTCAGATTTAGCCAGGGGGAGGGGCTTTTTGGCAGCCAGGGGGAGGGTCATTTTAAAAGCCAGGGCAGGGGCCCGTATAGGCCAACTAGGGCAGGGGCGGAATAATTTTGCCAGGGCAAGGGGGGAGGGATAAAGGGACAGGGGCGGGCAGTTAGGGAGCCCCGGGGAGGGGGAGTATATAGCCAGGGCAGGGGAGGGGGAGTATATAAACCGGGCAGGGGGCCCCGTTTATTGCCAGGGCAGGGGGAGTAAAATAGGGCCAAAGGGCCCAAACAGGGGCATTTTATGGGTGGGGGAGTATATAGCCAGGGCAGGGGCTTATGGCAGCCAGGGCCGGGTCCCGTTTATTGCCGGGCCCGGGGCAGTTATGGCAGTAGGGCAAAGGGGCAGGATATAGGCAGGGCAGGGGGGTTTTTGGCAGCCAGGGCCCCCCGAGGGAGTATTTGGGAGCCCGGGGAGGGGCAAAATTTCCAGGGGAGGGCAGGGGGATTTTTTGCCAGGGGAGGGGGAAAAATATTTGGGCCGGGCCAGTGGGGTGAGTATATAGCCCGGGCAAAGGGAGGGGGATATTTGGGCAGGGGGCGTAATATAGCCAGGGCAGGGGGAGTTTTTAGCCAGTCCCGGGGGCGGTTAAGGCACCAGGGCGGGGCTGTTTATAACCAGGGAGGGCATTTGTACCAGGGGAGGGGCAGTAAAGGCAACAAAGGGCCCGGGGGTAGTATAGGCAGTAGGCAGGGGCAGTTTTTGGGCCCCGCTTTGGCAGGGGGCAATAAAGGCTGCCCGGGCAGGGGGAGTATATAGCCAGGGGAAGGGGGCCGTATAGGGAGCCAGGGCAGGGGCAGTATAAAGGGGCCCCGGGCAGGGGCAGTATTCCGGAGCCGGGCCAGGAGGCAGTTTATAGCCAAGGGGGAGGGGCAAATATAGGCGCCAGGGCAGGGGGAGTATAGGCAGCCAGGGGAAAAGGCAGGGTTTTTTTCCCCGGGGGGGGCGTATAGGGAGCCAGGGGCAGTGGCAGGGATATAGCCCAGAAGAGGCCGAAAATGCCAGGGCAGCCAGGGCCAGAAAGTAGTTTTAAAAAAAAAAAAAAAAAGTTAAAAAAATTTCTCACCCGGACAACCGGGTGTTCCCCTCCTCTCAAATTTTTTGGAGCCGGTTTTGGGCCCCCCTCACTGAAAAGTGCGGGGCCGCGGACAGGCGCGCGTGATGTCATAAATGCGCGCCCCGGCCCCCCCCCCTCCCCGGGGGCTGAACAGAACGGGATCAGTAATTTCCCCGATGTTTTGCCTCCTTTTCTGAAACTTACCCCGGTTGGGCGGCGGCCCCGTGATTTTGGGAGCATGGCTGGGGTCGGTTTAACCCCCGGCCCCTGCAGCCCCCCGGTTTGGGGAAGGGGGGGCCCGTCGGCCCCCCCCAAAGGGGTCCCGGTCGCTGGGTTTCGACCATTGCGGGGCCCCCCGTAGCGCGCCACAGAAAGGCCCGGGACCCGGGGGGGGAAACCGCCTCCTGGGGGCGTCCGGGGGGCCCTGGGGCCCCGGGGAACCCTAGGGCCCCCCGGGCAAATCCCCGGTTTGCCCTATGGTCGCCCGGGGCCCGTGTGCCCCGGGTTTCCCTTCCCCTGTATTTTTCCTACTCTGTCTCCCGGAGTCCTACCCCTCGCCTTATTCCCGACTCTGTTAGTCAGTCAGTGCCTTTCATGGTCCAAGGAAAAAACAATCTACCCAGAGACATTTCAAAAGGACGCCTATTTTATTTTTGTTGTCATTAGAAAAAAAGTTCTTTAAAACATGTCAATGAATTCTGACAACCTAAGTCCATGATGGCATATAACATAATTTACTGTGTATGTCTACCACCATAAGACGTTCTTTTTTTAAATTTTTTGCTCTAAAAAGGAGTAAAATTATTTTTAGGGGATGTTTTTTTTTCTATGAACAATAATTCACATTTTTTGTTGAACAAAACATTAACATGTATTAATATTTCATCACAAACATTAGCATAAGCAGCCAAACTCTGACTTGCATTAAAAAAATGTCTTATTTTCGGGGGTGTCTTATTTTCGGGTAAACAGGGTAGTGGCATACCAAATAATCTTTGTCAACCCTAGATATGTCTAAACCTATGTAAATTATTTATGCCCCACATATAAAAATAATGATACCTTAAACCTAAAGCCACCAATATATAATATACTGTTCAAAGACTAGATTGACAAGATGCATCGAAACAATTTAAAACGACGCATGTGTAAAGCATAAATCTATATAGTCAGATTGTACTGATAGATGTGAGGTGAATTATTTAATTCACCATCATGGACTCAGATTGTCCTCATTAAAAGAAATGCCTCAGCACTCCGCAGGCTTAGTGAAAACTAATTACATTTATTTAGAACATCATTGTGGTGATCATATCTCCAGTATAGTAGTAGACATTTAGGGCGACATGTATGAAACTTGGCGTTCGCACGCCTAATTTCATGCGCCTAATAACGGCATAGGATTTGCCTGATTTATGAACCCGCTCTACAGCAGGTCATAAATCAGGCGCATTCCAGCACTAGGGCGACATTTCTGGCTCAGGTATACCACTTTGAAAGTTGTATACCTGTTCAAGTTGTATTGTTACTATAATTGCCTTTGCGAAGATATAAACCTATAGCTTTGTACGGTTCTAGTGCGCCCAACCTCCTGGAAACAGGAGATTTAAAAATGTAGTGAACAGGGCTGTGCCCGATATTGGGCTGAAAAGATGCCAGATATCTGGCACAGCCCCGTTCATACATGTCGCTATTGCTGCAATATAAGCAATCCAGACTATTTTCATAGAATTTTTGTCCTGAACTGGCCTTCCTCAGTCTGATCTGGTATTGGACAGAAAGGAAAAATGCAGGAGCTGGAGGTGGTCAAGCCACTGGACCACTGGACATAATTGTGGTCTCCTAGATCACAATATGATTAGAGATGGGCGAATTGAGTCTAACGAAGTGGACTTCGTTTTTGAATTTCAGGAAAACTTTGGTTCTGTACTAAATAGAAGTTTGGAGAAATTCGCGGGAACAAAGTGTGTTTTTAATTGATAAAATGGCCGAAAGCACATGGCGTTATATGGGGCAAAGAAAATCTGGGAGGAAGAAAGGGAAAACCTTAAATTTGGACTGTGCCGAGATGAAGCCAATAAGAACCGGCGGGATTCTGTGACGCCCACAGCACTATTTTAAGTCGGAGGCGATGCTGGCTGCTCACACTGCCTCGTTGTGCCGGTGCTGCAGCTGCTGCTGAGATTCACACAAAAAGAAATTTGTTTTTAACAGCGATTTTTTTTTGGGGGGGGTGTCACTGCCTTTTATCAGAGGATGCTCTCTTCCGTTATAATTTTTAATTCAGTTGTGGGGTATTGTAATTTCAAGTCAGTGTTGGTTCCAATTCTGCTCCCATTTTTACATTTTAAATGCCATCTGGTCAGTTCTGGAGGCATTGAATATCCAAGGGTTATCTAAGCCTGTTTGTGCTTTTGTATTCAGTAAAATACATGGCGTTTTTACACGCCACATAACAGTTAATTTTTTCTGGTAATTTCTGCAGCGCAATGTATATCCAACGGTTATTTAAGCCTGTTTGTGCTTTTGTATTCAGTAAAATACACAGCGTTTTTACACGCCACATACCAGTTAACTTTTTCCTGGTGATTTCTGTAGCGCAATTTATAACCAAGGGTTATTTAAGCCTGTTTGTGCTTTTGTATTCAGTAAAATACACTGCATTTTTACACGCCACATACCAGTAAATTTTTTGCCTGGTGATTTCTGTAGCGCAATTTATATCCAAGGGTTAATTAAGCGTGTTTGTACTTTTATATTCATTTAAATACACACAGTGTTTTTAAACGCCACATACCAGTACATTTTTCCTGTTGATTTCTGTAGCGCAATTTATATCCAAGGGTTAATTAAAGGGGTTTTGCCACGATGTAATGTTGACGTGGGATCCTCCAAAATGGGTATTTAATCACTTTTCTAAATATATGTTATTACAAAAATTGCAGTCTGAGAGAGCTACAGGCTGCTTACCTGCCCTTGTTACGAAAAAGCTTCTTTTTGATACGACCTGACAAGAGCTGCTGGCCGGGCTTGCGCGGGAGAACACTTCTTATCTGATGAAGGGAGCTGAAGAAGCTTTAAAGGCACCAGGTAGAAATATGTTGTCTTTTGTATACAGAATCCACTAGTTGTAGTTTGATTATTTGAGTGAACATTTCACACGATCCCTTATGCATGGCTCTGTGCTCTGGCTGTGTCTCTCTCTCTCTCTTAGCTCAGCGTGGCTTGTTTAGATTTGCTTCTTAGCAGATAAGGCACGTCCTGGCAAAACCCCTTTAAGTGTGTTTGTTCTTTTATATTCATTTAAATACACAGTGTTTTTAAACGCCACATACGAGTACATTTTTCCTGTTGATTTCTTGAGCACAATTAATATCCAAGGGTTATTTAAGCCTGTTTGTGCTTTTGTATTCAGTAAATAGACGGCGTTTTTACAAGCCACATACCAGTTAATTCTTTCCTGTTGATTTCTGTAGTGCAATTTATATCCAAGGGTTAATTAAGCGTGTTTGTGCTTTTATATTAATTTAAATACACGGTGTTTTTACAAGCCACATATCAGTTAATTTTTTCCTGGTGATTTCTGTAGCGCAATTTATATTCAAGGGTTAATTAAGCCTGTTTATGCTTTTATATTCATTTAAATACACTGTTTTTACACGCCACGTACCAGTTAATTTTTTACTGGTGATTTCTGTAGCGCAATTTATATCCAAGGGTTAATTTAGTGTGTTTGTGCTTTTATATTCATTTAAATACACAGTGTTTTTACACGGCACATACCAGTTAATTTTTTCCTGGTGATTTCTATAGCTCAATTTATATCCAAGGGTTACCCAAGCCTGTTACTGAGTTCATTTGGAGTTAAATACAGGGTGTGTATTTATCATATACAGATATCTTCATTAAACAGAGTCTGTATATTTTTGAACAAACAGTATGTCGACAGAGAGGTGGCAGGCTCTTCACATGCGAGTGGCAGTGGCACAAACATTCCTGGAGCAGGCACAGGTCGCAACACAGTAAGAGGACGTCGCAGCAGGGGGTCACTCGGTGAGGCCAGAACTGCTGGTGTCATCTAGCGGCCGTGTGTTGACCAGCAAGGGTTCAAGGGTTCTTGATTGGTTGACTAGGTCATCCACTTCCTCCCAGATGACATCTGACAACCCCAGCCAAGAGTCAGTGGGAATGTCAGACACAACCCTTAGTTGGCATGGCCTGGGAGCCGGTCAGTGGCCCTCACCTGTCCTCAACCCGCCTCTGTCCCGTCCGGTTCCCTCAGCCAGAGATCTACTGTGTGGTCTGGGCTCAGCGCCACTATACAGCGAGGATGAACAATTTGAGGACAGTCAGCAGCTACTTGGCAGCGAAGAAGTGGGGCCGACATCCCCTGCTTCTTGCAGTAGGTGGCAAAGTATGGATGTGGAGAGTGGCATGGGAGGTCATGTTGTGAGGGGTCAGCCTCTGCATACCAAGACCGTTGAGGAGGACAGCAGTGAAGATCCAACAATAATCGATGATGATGTAGCCGACCACACTTGGGAGCTGGGTGATGCAAGGGTTTCATCATCGTTAGGAGAAGAGGGCGTCAGCTTGCGCATCAGGCAGCGGCGCAGCCAGCAAGTGGGTAGTGTGCCGTGAGTCAGCAGTGTAGCAGCAGTGCGAGGTCGGGAGCCAAACGGCCACGGGGTAGAAAACCCGCTTCTCAGGTCCAAGAAAGTAGCGGCACAGGGGCTCAGCGAGGCAGCGGCGGTAGTAGTCAATCAGCTAATCGGCGGTGTGGCAGTTCTTTGCTAAGACACCGGCGGAGCCGAACATAGGTATAAGTAGAATCTGTGGGCAGAAAGTGAAGCGTGGCCAGAGAGCAAACATTGGCACCACGGCCCTGCGTCAGCACATATAGCATCACCATCCGGTGGCCTGGGAGAAACGTTGCTCAGATGTTGTGGTCCATCCTGCCGCCTCAGTAACAGCAGCAGAAGCGCCCAGTGGCACGCATGCCATTTCAGCCAGTCAAGGCTCCACCACCTCTGCAGAAGGGAGCTGTTTCTCTTTGCCATCATCTCCCGGTCCAGATGCTCCTGCTCCTCGCTACTCTTGGCGCCAGCAGTCTTTCAACGAGGCGATTGTCAAGAGACAACAGTATGTGTCCAACCATCCTAAAGTGCAGAAGCTGACCGTGCTCCTGTCCAGGTTGTTGGTACTGCAGTCCCTCCCTTTCGAAATGGTGGACTGCACGTTAGAGTATAATGGCTTTTTGCCGAGCCGAGGGGAGAGTTCCAAGCCGTAATTTTTTTTCCCAAAAAAGGCGTCCCTGCCCTTCACAAATATGTAGAAAGAAGGTGGGTACCTTGATTTTATGGGTTTTTCCAAGGTGCAGGGCAGCGCGGACGTGTGGGCTGAAAACTATGGTCAGGGCAATTTTACATGTCCTTTCCCGGTCCCCCCGGGTGAAGTGTTTCCCTGCCAGCCCCCCACCCCCCTTTGGAAAGGGGAATGCGTTTTTCTCCTCCATGTTGTAAAAAGTGCTCCTGTGCCAATGTAAATTCCCCTCCACCACCACCACCATCTTCCCTCCACAAGTACTGCTCCTTACCACATGTTAGGGCACAGCGTGCCCCGCAGTTTCACTGGCTTCCCTCGGGAAAAAGTACACAGGGGGGGAAAATGCTGCGTATGCAGCAAGAAATCGAGTGTGGCTTTCTTTGCCCCAAATGCAAATGGGAAAACCAGGGTGAGGACAAGGGGAAATAACATGGGCCCCGTGTTCAATCTGTTTGTGAAAAGGTTTCCTGAAGGTCCTTCCACCCCTTTCAGAAGATTTGAAAAAGGCCCGGAAATGTGCATGACTTCATCCAATTTCCCACAAAAAGGCCAAAACCCCCTCTTCGAGTTGCAGTGGCAGAAAAGGCCTCCCCAACAAAGCTGATTGTGATGTTTCCACCCGTTTGAATTCCAGCCTGCACATGTTAGACCGACTGTATGAACAGAGAAAGGCCATTAACGATTTTTTGATGATGTCAGCCACTGGGAGCTCATGCGTGACACCTGCCGTTTGCTGAGGCCGTTTGACGAGGCAACATTATTTGTCAGTCGCCAGGACTACGGGATGAATAACATCATTCCACTGCTTCATGTCCTGGAACAGATGTTGAAAAATCTGTCTGGGCAGGGGACTGGAGATGTGGCGACTACATCTCGCGGCCACACGAGTCCTGTGGGGACTGAACTGGAGGAGGAGGAGGAGGACATTGGAGCACAAGCATTGTTTGTCTACCACCCTGCCCACTCTCTCTGCTCAGCTACGGACATCAAACTACAGACCACAATCATCCGAACCTCCATGCCCGTCTTCAGATTTTGCACGTGCTGCACCCATTCTCTGAACATCCTCCCACGACCATTAGGCACAATCCCAGCCTTCGCAGTTTTAAGAGTGTCATAAAAATACATCTTCTTAGGCAGGCCTATCATGATCCCTAATTGCTAACCCCCACCTTCTATCACACTCATTTCTGTCACTCCCTACACTGGGGCACTCACAGGCACTTATCTGTAATAGATTTTACTGTCATGGTGGCAGGTTCACCCAAGTTTTATGTAAACCTCCCCACACTTATAAAACATGGCTGGGCCATTGTAAATTTAGCACTTCTCCCCCTTTGTCTCCCCCAGGCACCCTCATAGATTGTAAGCTCTTACGAGCAAGCCCTCACACCTTGTGTCTCACCTGTAAGTAGCTTTCACTTTATAATGTCTGTCTGTCTGTAATTATACCCTCTACATTGTAAAGTGCTGCAGAATTTGTTGGCGCTATATAAATAAAGATTATTATTATTATGAGTGGTTTTTCTACCCAGGTGACAGGAGAGGAGGAACAGGAGCAGCTGGAGGAGGTAGATGGAGATGAGGAAGATGAGGCAGATGACCCCCAAGCACCGTGGCAGTATACAGTGGAGATGGAGGCAGGTAGTCCCTCAGAGTCACTTGCGCACATGGCCCGCAGCATGCTGATTTGCCTGGCTAGTGACAAGCCCCAATAGTCACCATCCGGCAGAGGGATGACTTCTGGCTCTCCACCCTCTTGGATCCTCGCTACCGGTCCAAAATGGGAGCCTTTTTTCCAGCTGCTGAGTGGGAAGACATACTCAAATACTATAGAGAAATCCTCCGTAGTCAGTTGGTCACTGCCTATGTTTCTCAGCGCTCACGTACCACTGCCACGGCTGCTGTGGGACGGTGGGGAATAGGAGCAGTACCAGCTCCATCAGCAGCAACCTAAGTCTGGGGTCGCTGATGAGCAGCTTCCTTCACCCGCCTAGTGAGGAGGGCACTCGCCAGCAGCAGCAGCAGCAGCCGGACCTGGAGCAGAACCTGAACCAACAGGTGGTAGCTTATTGGACGCACTCTGCCCACCCCCGTTAGAAGGGTCCGCTGGACTTTCTGGGCAGCCAAACCGGATGGGAGGCCGCAACTTGCCGAGTTTGGAGTGGAGAAGCTGTCCTGCCCGCCATTGGGACATCAGAAGGCTGTTATGCGGGGGGGCCATCTTTTTCCCCAAAGGGGAAACCGTTTTCCCCGGGGAAAATG
This sequence comes from Phyllomedusa bahiana, assembly GCA_025379985.1. NCBI lineage: Eukaryota > Metazoa > Chordata > Amphibia > Anura > Hylidae > Phyllomedusa > Phyllomedusa bahiana. The sequence goes on from JAODAL010031556.1 coordinate 15,433, forward strand.
TGGAATATCCCCTTGTTAAGATAAATCGGGAGTGGACGCCAGGATTTCCACACCCCAAGCCTTAGGCGTCAGATTACACAGCCATAAAACCCTCACCAAAACATTGAGAAATGAGTCTGGATTCAAACTACTTGCCTCAGCCACTATTCTGATGCCGCCACCCGCCTGATGCCACACATCTGCTGACAGTTTCTCCAGCTGCCTAACACCATCTTTACCAGGGACTGGTATTGCCACCCACCTCCACACTCTGTCATTGTGCCACTCTATGACCTCATGCTGCTGCTGCCGTCACCTCCACACACTGTCATTGTGCCACTCTGTGGCCTACTCCTGTTGGTGCCACCTCCAGAATTTGTCATTGTGGCACTCTCTGACCTCATGGTGTTGCTGCCGTCACCTCCACACTCTGTCATTGTGCCACTCTGTGGCCTACCACTGTTTTTTGCCATCTCCAGAATTTGTCATTTTGCCACTCTCTGACTTTATGCTGCGGCTGCTGCCGTCACCTCCGCACTCTGTCATTGTGCCACTCTGTGGCCTACTCCTGTTGGTGCCACCAAAAGAATTTGTCATTGTGCCACTCTCTGACCTCATACTGTTGCTGCTGCTGCTTTCTACTCCACACTCTGTCATTGTGCCACTCTGTGGCCTACTCCTATTTTTGCCACCTCCAGAATCTGTCATTGTGCCACTCTGTGGCCTCCTCAAGCTGCTGCTGCTGCTATCACCTCCACACTCTTTCATTGTGCCACTCTGTGGCCTACTCCTGTTGGTGCTACCTCCAGAATTTGTCATTGTGGCACTCTCTGACCTCATGGTGTTGCTGCTGCTGTCACCTCCACACTCTGTCATTGTGCCACTCTGTGGCCTACTCATGCTGCTGCCAAGTGACCGCTGTATTACTAGAACACCCTGTGGTTTCCTAATGCTGTTTCCACCCTCACCACTCTATGACATTGCCACTATGTTTAGTTTTCCCCTTCTTTTCACCTGTCAGAAGGAATGGGAAGGATCAGGATTGTCTAGCCAAAAGCAGGAGTGGATACAGAACACAGAAGACATGCAAATATCCCATTTACTGGTTATCTCTGTTTTGGATCAACTCCTGTTTGTTTTTGGCCTTAGCAATACTGATGGATTATTGACCGATTGAAAGCGGACACTGATGGATCAAATGAAGGACAAAATGATCAGTGACGTCAACGCAAAATTACTGCCGACACCGTCTCCACTCATTCGGGGGCCTCTACATGTATCAGCGTTTAACAGAACAGGTTCTGTCATATTCTGTGACGGTTTAAAGCTCTGGCCTCATGGAGTGACCCCTGCTGTGACGTCCCCTTACTGTGCTGCGATCTGTGGCGGCTCCAGTAACCTACTACCTTCTTCTTTGACGCTACGGTAGGATCTTAGCCCTCAGCTTGTTTTTTTCCAGCTGGCGCTGCCATGACTTTATCAGGCTGAATTCCCGCTTCAGTTTTTTTGGTCAGTTTTGCCCCTGTAAGTGCCCAGGGAATTTTAGAGTGAAGCAATTCTAAGAGCGGCGGCAGTCATGTGCGTGTGATACTAAAACACAGCATTGTATGAAGACCAAAGCAAGCTCCCTCTGTATATTTAAGCATGGCACAATTTCTAAAAGTTTTCTCTGCAGCCATAAAAAAACTGTTTTTTAACGTGATTCCCCCAAATTAATTCGGGACGAAAAAAATTTTTGTCGGAAATTGGGGCAGTCGGTGTTTCAAATTTTTTGAGAAATCGCCCATCTCTTAGTTGATCCCACAATGTTGTTCAAATAAATGTAAATTCCATTTTCACTAAGCCGGGGAGTGCTGAGGTATTTCTTCTACAAAAATTTCCCCAAGGGTTGGTTCCCCTCCCCCAAAAGAACCCCAAAGCTTTTTTTAAATAAATTCCCATGATGGGTGCGGCTTTTCCCCTTCCTATAAAAAGGATCTCTTAATGTCACATTGCACAAAAATGTGGGCAGTAAATTTTTTTAATACACACCATAAATTGGCTTAGACGTAGTCAGCTTGCGCTGGAAGTAGGAGCACCCATATTTTTTTTGGGCATATACTTTTTTAAATTAACAGACCTCTTTAATTTAAACCCTCATCCCCCCCGACGAAATTTGAAAAGGGGGGCACATGGGGGTTGGGGTTTTCCCCCCCCCCTACCTGGTTGGTTTCGATATTGGAGACTTTTAAAACCCTTTTTTTAATCTTTCTTTCCCTTAACATTTTCTTGATATTGATAATGATTTATTATTATATACTCATTGGGTGTAATTCAGTTTGGTCACTTATATTTATGTAGTTTTATATCACATATGCAGTGTTTTTCCAAGTTCTTAAACGGAAAGGGTTATGGTTTAGGGGGTTTTTTTAAAAGTGTTTTTTAATTTTCAGTGGGCTTTTTTTTGGTTTTTTTATATCTTGATCCCCAAAGATATTTTTAAATGGGGGTTATGTTTTTTCATATTTTTAACGGCTGGGGTGGGGGGGGGGGCCCCTTTTGGCCCCACCGCAAAGCGATAAATAGCAAAGAAAAGCCAGGGAAAAGGGAATTTTAAGTACCCCCCGGGTTTTTCCCCAGACCCCGCCGCAAAGGGGGAGGGACTTTTTTGCGGCGTGGGGCAAACCCAATGGGCCCCCCCCTTACGTGACTTGCTTGCGATGGGGGCCCCGGGGCGCAGCAGGGTACAGATTCCCGTAGTCCAAAATCGAGCCCGAGAATCGAGCAGGGGCGGGCAGAATTTCGGGGCGGGGCGGCAAATGGTTCGGGGTCGGGGACAGGCAGGAAGGTCGGGGCGGGCCCCGGCAGAGGTTTCAAAAAGTCGAAAAAACGTAGCAAGAGGCTGGTAAAAACGGTAGGGGCAAGAATCCCACTTTGGGAAACCCGTTTTTAGCTAAGGCACGAGGCAACAAAAAGATCCAGCAAGGATTTGATTGTGGGCCCGTGACCTTAAGTAGGGGAAGCGCCTGGCAATTACCCAAATTATGGGGGCGCTGGCCCTTTAAATCCTCGAGAACGAGCCCGCGCTTCGCCCTTGGGAACGGGGAAACTCGTCCCCAAAGGGCCCGGAAAAAAAGGGGGCCCGGGGAGGGCACAGGAGCTTTTTTTCCCAGGTATCCCCGGAAAGGGCCCCGACCCCCGGGTTTCGTCCCGGGGTCAGGGGCGGCACCCCCCCCCCGGGGGGGGGCCGGCCCCGATTTGGGGGGGGGGGCGGGGGGGCCACGGGGGGGCCCCCCGGGCCCAAAGGGAGGGGAGGGTACCGGACGGGTACCCCCCCCTTGGGTCTCCCCCTCTTTTTGGGCTAAAGGGAACTTACGGAAAAAGGCTGGGTTCGGGATATTACCCGGGTTCCCAGACCTCTCTTGGGGGCCGAAGCCCCCAAATTTCTCCAATAAAAAAAATCGTTTAACCCCCAAACTAAGATGCCCCCTTCACTTCAAAGACATCAGGGGTTTCCCGGGCACAGGGAGACGGAGCCGGCTCCTCTGGGAGAACGGGTTTCCCGGGCCCCAGAGGTTTTAAAGGGGGGAAAGCCCGGGAAAGGCGTTAGGAACCCGGAAAAGATGGAGGCAGCAGAGTTTATAACAGGGGGGTTCAGTTGTCGCAAAATTCTGCAGGGCCCCCAAAAAAACCCGCGGACCCAATTTATACCCTGGGGATTTTGGGGCGTATTATTTAAAGGGAAGGGGGCCACACTTTTTTCCCCTGGGAGGAACGTTGGGGAAGGCTTCTCCTTTTTGCCCAGTTTGGGGTCTTCATACGGGCTGAAGCCTGGAGTAAGGCTTGTCCCGGGGCTCTCCCCCCCAAAAAGATCCTGATATTTCCCGAAAACCCGGTTGTCCACGGCGGGGGAACCTCCCGGGGGTGGATAGCCAGGGGGAGGGGAAAGGGGGCGGGTGACGCCCAAAAGACCACAAGGGGAAAAAAGAACGGCCCGTTGAGTCGGAGTTTCCCGGGTGATTATAAAGAGAACTCGGCCCAAGGCAGCAATTTCCGGGCCAGTTTTTTCCTGTCCCCCCGGACAAAAAAATTGCCCTTTGATGCCCCCCCAAATCTGGTTTACCCCTCCCCCCCCGCCCATTTGTTTTTTGGGGGTTATTGCCGAAGAGAAAAACCCACCCCTTTATTTGCAACCAGGGAAAACAGGGCACGCCAGAAAATTTAAAAGACAAATTGGGAAAAACCCCGGGTTCCGGAGACGATGTGGGAAAGGGAAAACCATGAGACGAAAGATGTGAAGGGAAAAAATTTTCCCGCCCAAATTTGGGGAACAGAAGGGAAAACCAGAAGCGGCACAAAGTGGGAAAATTTTTGAAATCGGGCAGGGGGACCACCCCGATGATCGAGGGTTTTCCCCAAGAAGGGAGGGGAAAGGGCCGTGATAAAAGTCCAAAGCCAAAGTGTGTCCAAGGGGACTCTGGAACTGGCAGGGGACTAAGAGACCCCCGGGCCTATGGGGAGGGACCTTTTTTTTGGCACATGTGGACCCGGAAAGAACGAAGCCTTTACATCTTGGAAACAGGGGGGGCCACCATTTGGTCGCGGGGAAGAGGACATAAAGGGTTTTCCCTACCGGTTTGGGGGCCGGGGCCCCGGGAAAAGAAAAAAGCCCCCAACCCAAATCCCTCCTTGGCGCGGGACCACGTAGGTTTTGGGCCGGGGGAACGTTCCGGGGAAAACCACAGGGGCCACATGAAAAAGCCGTTCCCGGCTTATGAAAGGCTTTTGACACCCCTTCCTCCCCCCGGGGATTTTAACCCCACGGGAAGGGCCTCCGCCTTTTATATTCTTCTCGGCCGTCCCGGGAAATGTACTTTTTAAAATCAAAAACGGGAGAAAAAAACAAGACCACCCCGGGGGCCCGGGGAGGGTTCAAAAGCTGAGCTGTCTGGGGTATTGGAAAATTTTTAAAGGGGCTGTGAAAGGTCAAATGGGTGCCCAGCTCCCACCAACAGAAGTCCCACTCTTCCAGGCCAATTTATCCAACATTCCCCCGGGCCCAATGGGGTAATTACTTCTGCCGGGAGAAGGGCTTTGAAAAAAAAAAAAAAACATGTGACGGTCCCCCTTCCTTTAGGGGCCCTTCTGGGGCAGGGCAGCCCCCTCCCATGGGGAGCATCCACCTCAAACTGAAGGGCTCTCCCCGGATCAGGCCGGGCCAAAAAAGGGTGCTGAGGAAAAATACTTTCTTCAGTCGGAGAATTTTCTTCTTTTTGGCCGACGGAAACCAAAATCTCGGGTTAAACAAATTTTTACGGGTGAGAGCCTGATGGGAGCCACCCGCGTAGAGAAGTGGGGGAAAGAACTGCTCGGTTTGTAGTTGGCGAATCCAAAGGGAAACTTTAATCGCCCGGAACCGACAGGCTTTGGGCCCCTTTCTGGAAACGGGGGAGCGGGTTTTGCTTTGGGGCCAACTTTCAGACCTCGATCGGGAAACAAAGTACCCCAAAGGGAAAAGGGAAAGGGTGGCCTGGGGGAACCGACACTTTCCACTTGGCATACAGTCGATTGGGCCCCCCAAGGGGTCCCAAAAACCTGGCGTACTTGACCCCAAAGGTCAGGAGTCAGGGGAAAAAAACAGGATTTTCTCCAAGTATACAATGACACAGGGGTTTCAACAAGTCCCCAAACAAAAGGGCGGGTTTACAACTCCGAAAAACCCGGGGGGGCGTTGCATACCCGAACGGCATCCCAGATACTCAAAATTCCCGTTTTCCCCTGTGTTTAAAGGGCCCTTTTTTCCCCTCATTTTCCCCTTTGCGTTTTTTCTTATGGGGGTTTAGCCTTTCCCCGTAAAGGGCTATTTTGTAAAGACCTTGGCTCCACGGGGCGTTCAAAAAAAGCTCAGGGATAGGGGGGAGGGGACTTTTTCACCGGGGATCTTGTTTACACCCTATAGTCAAAACCCCGGCCCAAGTGGGAAACCAAACCTTTTTTTCTGAACGAAAAAAAAAACCAACCCCCCGGGGGGCGAGGAAGACTTGCGTAAAAAACACCCTTTGACAAAATTTTCCCCGGATTAGGCCGACACCCGGGGCTCGGGGACAGACAGAAACCCACCCCGAGGAGGACTGGTTTTTCCGGGAAAAGGGGGTCGATAAGGGGAGTCATAGGCCATGGGGTTGGGACCTCTCAGCTGTTTTTTCCGAGAAAAACATCCCCCAAAAACCTGGACTTCCCCCTGGGAACCTTGGGAGAGACTTGATGGGCGGGCTGGGGGGGGAGCGATGCAAAACCGGGCGGGTGCCACCAAAAAAGGGGTCCTGGCACTCAGTTCCCCAACCAGGGCTTTTACCCCGTCTTCCAATCAAGCGAAGGGGGGGTGGGCCCTTGCAGCCGGGGAAACCCCAAAAAGGATCCCCCGAAGACCCCCGCGAAAGCAGGACATTTAAAGGAATCTTCCCCGTGGGGGACCCCTACCCCATAGGGCACTGGGCCCGGGGTAACAGAAAAAGGGGTTTACTTTTAAAGCCCCCAAATGACGGAAGAGATAACCAGGGGTTTTTTAGGCCGGGGAAATGGGAAGCGAAAAGCGTGACACCAGGGAGGGTGGGAAAAAAGTTTTTCCCCCGGGGGGGGGCCGGAGCCCCGGAAGGGGAGAAAGGGCCCAACCAAAGACCAAAAAAAATCCCCTCTTAAATTGTACCGGCAACCCAAAATCCCTGGGGAGGGAAAACTGAGCACCTAGGACGCCTCCCTACGCCAACTAGGGGCGAGCGTTTCCCGACCGCTGAAGGGCGCTGCGGACAACTCCTAAAGAAATGGTCCGGGACTGGCGCAGTAGAGTCAAAGGTTCCCATCCGGCGGGCCCGGGCTCCTCCCCCCGACAATGGGCCCGGGCCACCTGCATGGGGGGCCCCGGTAGGGGAACTGTGTAGGAGGGAGCGGAGGCCTTTGGGCCACGGGAGCCAACCGAGGGAGAAAGGCGAGGCTGTGGGGGGATCACGCTCTTGGCGGAGCCCCCGGGTGGGCTCTCCGGAACCGCAGTCAATGGGGGGTTGGGCCCGATGGAAAGTTCGCACAAAGAAAGAAAGGAAAAAGGGCCCTTTTCCGCAAGGGGGCGTCTTTTAAATTCCCGCTTGACCCCGGCCCTTCTTGAACGTTTGGGGCAGAGAGCGGCTCGTTTCCTGACAGGGTCAGAAAGGGTAGGGTGCGGAACTCTGCAAACCCCCCTACCGAGGGGTTTCCCCTTTTCGTAGGTTCAGCAGCGCTGTCCTCCGCGGAAGAAAGCTCCGCAAAGGGTCCTCGAAAACGCTCGGAATTCATTTAGGAAAAACCTTAAGGGCTGCAGTCACAGGGTCCCTTCCGGTTCCCCCAAAAAGGTGTCGCCCAGGGCCCGGGCTTTTTCCCGGGTGCAGGCCCCACCACGAACGCCAAAACCCTTCCCCCCTTTCAGTGGGGAAACCCGGGCCGGCCCCCCCCCCCCTCAGTCCCCCGTGCATGGAGCACTGTGTAATAAAGCCTCCTTTCAGAGCTTTTTTTGGAAAAATCCCCAAACAAACTTGGAGGGTAAAAAGGGAAAACGAACATCGGGCCCACAGTTTTTCCAAAGGGGGCGGGGCCCAAGGAAAATGGAACCACTGGTGAAGAGGGGAGGTGGGTGCTGGGTGGGAGGCCCCGGGAATTGGCGATCCCCTGGCGGACCGCTGAAACCCCAAATTTCTGTGCCTGTTTTGCATCTGCGCGACTGTTGGGCCACAATGTTCGGGGAGGTCCGCTAGGGCTTGGCAAGGGCCCTTTGGGGGGGTCCATGGCGGATCTAACTGTAACGGGGGGATGGTGGGGGGGGCCCTCTGGCCACTGCAAGCGATGATAACTAAGCCCAAAAGCCAGGGGAAAGGAAACTTTTAGCCCCCGGTTTTCAAACCCGAGCCCCCCCGCAAGGCGGGGTGGACTTGCGCGGGTGAGCTACCCCGGTCGTCCCCCCTGACGTGAATTGCTTGTGATGGGCGGGCCCAGGGGGGCAGCGTGGTACAGAGTCTAGTCCGAAATCGTAGTCGTGGGCAGGGAGAAGGCCCGGGCAGGCGGGTATTGGGTTTGGGTCCCGGGGGACAGGCAGGGAAAATTCGGGGGGGGCGGCAGAAAGGTTTTGGAGTCGAGAAAATAGCAAGAAGGGGCTGGTTAAAACCGGAGGGTACCGTGAACATATGCCCCCCTTTTCAAGCATTTATTTTTATTATTACAATTTGGGAAAAAAGACTTCTCTATAAACTTTGGTTTCCCACTCCCAAAAAAGGGAAAAAACATATATTTCATTGGGACTTTAGGCAAAAAAAAAAAAACAGAAAATGCTGCAAAAAATTTCCTAATTTAAACAAAACAGGGCCCAAACATTTTAAAAATAAATTTTCCTTTAATTTAAAAAAATTTCAAAAACATTTGCAAGTTATCTTTCTGTGCTGAGGAGGACAGAGTAACTAATAAAGAAGTCCAGGGATTGAATGTTGGGGACTTGGATAATGTACAGGTAAGATTTTGTGTGTTTGTGTATATGTTGGGGAAATGCTACGGATAAAGAAAAAAAACAACAATGAAAGAAAAAAAAACATAAATCACAAATACAGAGGAAGAATTTCAAGTTTAATTGGTTGAACTGCAATACAGTGACAAATAATGAACAATGTGTTTCCCCATAATGGGGTTTCCTGATTCCATTTCAGCGTTTCACCATTTATTGGGATTTTATCCTTAATAAGGGATTTGCTAAGTGGACTATTTATTGGTAGTTATAAATCATAATATATTTAAGGATATTATTTCTTAGACTTATAATGAATTGATGATGTAAATATTATTGTGTAGTTTGGCTACAGATGTCAGAGTGTAGAATGATGTTAACCTTATTTATTTTTTTAGATGTGCACATAATTTGTTGCTGCACATATTTGGTTTACTTTACTGGTGTACTAGTGTAATCTTACCAGACTGGTGTACCCTACATTTATGCAAGATACACCAGAAAATTGTGAAGTAGTTGTATATAATTAGTGTATTTTTTTTTATTATGTCATACATACATTTTTTTTTTTTAAGATCATATAACGTGCTGGTGAGCATGAAGACTGACAGTGAGGGCTCAAATACAATATCTCACAAAAGTGAGTACATCCCTCACATTTTTGTAAATATTGTGTTATATCTTTTCATGGGGCAATGCTGAAGATATGATACTTTGATGCAATATAAAGTAGTCAGTGTACAGACTGTAAGCAGTGTAACTTTGGTGTACCCTTAAAATAAATCAACACACAGCCATAAATGTCTAAACAGCTGACAACAGAAGTGAGTACACACCTAAGTGGAATTGGACAGATTGTGCTCAATTTGCCATTTTCTATCCAAGGTTTCATGTGTTTCATTAGTGTTACAAGGTATCAGATGTGAATGTGGTTCAGGTGTGTTAAATTTGGTGTGATCGCTCTCACACTCTTTTATACTGGTCACTGGAAGTTCAACATGGCACTTCATGGCAAAGAACTGTCTGAGAATCTGAAAAAACAGAAGTGTTACTCTTCATAAAGATGGCCTAGGCTATAAGAAGTTTGCCAAAATCCTGAAACTGAGCTGCAAGACCATACAGTGATATAACAAGACAGGTTCCAATCAGAACAGGCTTTGCCATGGTTGACCAAAGAAGTTGTTTGCACGTGCTTAGTGTCATGTTCAGAAAGAGACAAATGAGTCCTGCCAGCAATGCTGTAGCGGTTAAAGGAGTGGGAAAGTCAGCTGTCAGACAATATGCCACAAAATGCATGAAATTGGTCTGCATAGTTGTCATTTCAGAAGGAAGCCCATTGTAAAGATGATGCACAAGAAAGCTTGCAAACAGTTTGCTGAAGAAAAACAGACTAAGAAAATGGATTACTAGAACCATGTCCTGTGATCTTATGAGACCAAGATGAGACCAAAATACATTTGGTTCAGATGGTGTCAGGTGTGGCACCAACAAGATAAGGAATGCAAAGACAAGTGTGTCTTGTCTACAGTCATGTATGGTGGTAGGAGTGTTATGGTTTGGGGCAGCAAGAGTGCAAACAGCTGTGGGGAGCTACAGTTTATTGAGGGAACCATGAATGGTAACATGTACTGTGACATATTGAAGCACAGCATGATCCCCCCCTTCTGGGCCACATGGCAATATTTCATGATAACAACCCCAAACACACCTCCAAGATCACCATTGCCTTGCTAAAGAAAATGAGAGTAAAGGTGCTGGACTGGCCAAATATGTCTTTAGACCAAAACATAATTAAGCATCTGTGGGACATCCTCAAATGGAGGGGTGGAGTAGTGCAAGGAGGAGTGGAAGAGAATTCCAGTGGCTGCAATCTGTGAAGCTCTTGTGAACTCCATGCCAAAGAGAGTTAAGGCAGTGCTGAAAAATAATGGTGACCACACAAAATATTGACATTTTGGCCACAATTTGTCCATTTGCACTTAGGGCTGTACTCACTTTTGTTGCCAGCGGTTTAGACATTGATAGCTATGTGTTGAGTTATTTTGAGGGCACACCAAATTTACACTGTTATACAAGCTATACACTGACTACTTTACATTGTATAAAAAGTGTCATATTTTCACTGTTCCATGAAAAGATATATTTTAGTACTTACAAAAATGTGAGGGGTGTAATCTGTGAGATACTGTACATGGTTATTTTACAGGTTTCCTTTAGCTTTCAAGCTGTTTGGTGCCATAACAGGACATAGTTTTCTTTCTCTGTTAGATTATGGATGAATGTGCAGTATACTAAACGAAAAAGCAAATCGTAGTCAGCTCACCTGGTAAGTGGAGTCTGCAGGGGGAAGCCCGGACTAGAGTTGAAGCCAAATCACCAACAGGAAATAATACAAGAGCGAAAAAGTGTCCAACGTACTCTCACTGCAGTTTGAAGTTTAAAACATTCCAAGCTTTATTACAAAAAGGTATAAAAATATAATTACATGGATGTCAACATTATCGCATCAAAGCCGACGTGTTTCAGAGTACAGACTCCTTACTCATGGCATAAAAGTTTTAAGACATACACTTCATTTAAATACCTAGCAGACTGGTCACGTGACCAAGTCACATGACACTCGTCACATGTCCAATATATCAATGCATTATTCTGATAGAAAGAAAAAACTAAAAAACTAACATGCTACAAACACAAAATGCGATACCACCTACTTAGTAATGACAAATAAGATCATGACGTTTGTTCAAGCCGTCGGGAAATCTTGTTCCCAGCTGAAATATCCACCAAGCTTCACGCGCAAATAACTGCTTTTATAATCTCCACCTCTGGCAGGTCTACTAACCCTTTCGATCCCTTGGAAACTCAGGTGAGTGGTGTCTCCAGCATGGACTTCATGAAAGTGTCTGGATACCATAAAGACACCGACATTTAAGGATTTTCTTGCATCGGACATATTTCTGCGGATGTGAGTTTTTAACGCACACGTAGTACAACCCACATATTGTAGCCGGCATACATTACAAGTGATCAAATAGACTACGAACCGTGTGTTACAATTTATGTAAGATGTCATATCAAAGTGAGTATTTTGTGAAATAGAAGAAAAACTTCTAGAAACAAACATGTTTACATGCAATGCATTTAGTGTGACCGCATCTATACATCCCTTTGTTCAACAACCAGCAGACATTATATAGTTCATGATTAGTCCTAAATAAGCTGGGGGAAAGAAGTGATCTCAAAGTACGACCTTTCCTAGCTACAAACTGGATATCTTTCTCAGTTATAAGTTGTCGGGACCTATCCTTGTCAATCAAGAGAGGAAGATATTTTTTAACAATGTTACATATTTGTTCAAACTGTGGACTGTATGTTGTTGTGAAAGTAACAGTATCTCTATGTCTTGGGCTTTGTATACTCTCATTTTCTTTTTCTTTTAGGAGATCAGAGCGGGGTATTTTAGAAATGTGCAGTATGTTCCATTAGATGAAAAACTACATATTTTAGCAAGAAAATACTTCCAACATATACACACATGGGCAAAACAGTTGGTACCCTTCTGTTCAGAAAAAAGAAAAACCCACAAATCATTGAAATAACTTGAAACTGTTAAAAGTGATAATAAATTAAGATTTACTGAAAATCAAGTAATAAAAATCAGACAATCAAAAATCAAATAATTTGATCACAGAGACATGTTAAACTAAAGTCAAACCAGGCAAAGTGCTGAACGCCCTGGTCTGCATATTGGCATTTTTGTAATTGCTTATGGCTATATATTGGTTATATGTTTTTGTTTATTAGGCATATACTGTACTGGTAAGGCTGTGTTCCACAATACCTTTTTGCTTTTATTATTCTTTCTTATGATTGTTTTATCCTTTGTTTTCCTAAATAAAGCACTACATTTATTATATTTTTGGAGGTCCCTGTACTTTTTTGAATAATATGAGTTTGAAATAATATGAAAGTAACCAAAGAGCCCCGAACAACTTCCAATAACATTACTCCAAAGTCCGTGTACACAGTGTCACCAGAGCCGGGACAAGGCATTTTGGTGCCCTAGGCGAGTACAGCCAATGGCCCCACCCCCCCCCCTCGCTCCCCAAAAAATTGCACCCGCCCACACTAATTCCTCTCGCCCCGCGCCAGGTCCTGTCACTAACTTTCTGCATATTCCACATAGATCCTGCCCATCTCCTCAGCAGTCACTGTATAATGAAAATCAGCCCTGACAAATTTGCTTTTTCAAAATCGCTCACCTCCATATGACCGTGTAATACCCCTAAATAACAGTCACTAAATAATCCACCTATACATGGAGCAAATCTACCAGACGCATCATTGTTACTAAAAAACACTCCTACAAAACCAAGACCCTAAACTATTACTACTTAAGTATCAAATAATCCTGCCAGACCCTGACCAAACGCAACCACCACATGTGACTATCAGCTGTACACAGGCTCTGATTACATATACCACCGCCATACAGTGACCATATAGTGGTAGATACTAGTTGTATGTAGAGGCTCAGGCAGACAGGGGTATATAGGGGCTCAGGCAGGCAGGGGTATATAGGGGCTCAGGCAGTGGTATATAGGCACAGGCAGGGGTATATAGGGGCTCAGGCAGTGGTATATAGGGGCTCAGGCAGGCTTATGGGTTTATCTAGGGGCTCAGGCAAGGGTATATAGGGGCTCAGGCAGGCATATGGGTATATAGGGGCTCAGGCAGGGGTATATAGGGGCTAAGACAGGCATATAGATATAGCGGCACTCTCAGGTAAAAATAACAACATTAATACAGCTTCCCGGCCGAACGCTCCTCTTCTTAACCAGCCGCGCGCTCCTCCGGCAGCTCCTCGGGCGCACGGCCTATGACGCGCTGTGCGCCCGAGGAAAGGCAGCGTCGCAATGACATCACCTCATCGCGACGCTGCCCGGCTGAGCCACACGGGGCCGCCGGGTCCTCAGCGCTATGAGGACCCGGCGGCCCCGCTGTGTCGGCCATGCAGCTTACTGGAGGATCCAGCGATCCTCCGGTGAGCGGGTCCGACACTGTCTGCGGAGCAGGGAGCGCTCGCTCTCTGCTCCGCAGAAGCCCGCAGGTGCGTCCTGCGGACGCACATCCAGGGACCGTCGGCGCTTCAGGCCCACGGCAGCGGGGGCCCGGGGGCCCGGCCCTGAGTGTCACCTCACACCATCCATCATTGTCTGCCAAAGTGGACTAAACGGAAGATGACAAAGGAGGAAAGCACTGATGAAAGCAAATACAACATAAATAAAAAAGAAAATAAGAATAAAAAAATTAATAAAAAAAGCAAATCAATCTGCATCAAAATAGAAATTGTTTAGTTCAAACACTTCTTGTCTGCATTTCTTTTAGAACTTCTTATTTGCAGGCACCAATTACTTCTCCAATATATAATAAGTGTAGAGGAAGCCAAACATTTTAAAACTTCTCTCGCTACTTTATTGAAAAAATCATTATTAAAAAGTGAAAGTAAAGTGGCAAACATATAAATCCAATGACAAAACCGTTAAGTCGGGGATCAAGCTGTTCCGATACCTCCATGGATAAAGAATCTTTGGATTCAAGTCTCTCAGAAGAGGGAACTATGGGAGGCGCAAGACCTCACACGAAAAGCACGGTTCAGGGGTAAGATGAACCGACATGATCAAAAAACTGTTTGGATCCCAGAGTAAACAAATCTGTAAGGGGAAGAAAACATCAGAGATACAGACTTTAGATACCACTTATGATCTATATGTGAATAACATGGTGTTGTTAAAACAGTTTGTTATTTCTATGGCGCACCAAGAGGTTCTGAATAGAGGACTACATTTTTCACCACAGACAGATTTTGACCTTTTCCAGATGATAATAGATGTGAATAGATTTGCAAGGGCAGTTACTGTAAAGAGACATTGTTTTGAAGTGGAGATGGTGAAAATAAAAAGGAAACATATGAAAATGATTTCTAAAATATGCTGTTTAATGAACAATGTGCATTAATAGATCTGCAACATATAGAACATGAATGGGAAAAACATAAAGGGGACAAACAAAATATCAATATTATTACATATAACCCTAAATACTACCCCATAAAATCTAGAATTACAGCTCTTGATGAGTTTCAATTTAAAATGGAAAAAGATCTTATAAATTTAAAAAGAAAAGTCCCATTTCAGAAGAATAAAAAATATAATATAACAAACGCTCAAAGCCAGGCATTAAAGGAACTCAGAGAAAAATAATAGGGTAATAAAAAAGGTGGATAATAGGAATTACTAGGAAATGTAAATACATACCAAAGAGTAGAAAGGAATCCTATAGTAATAGTTACACAAAAATTACCTAAGCTACTTCAAGAAGGAATAGCTTTAAATGTAAAAGGAAGTCTCCTACATGTGTCCCGATAACCCATCCATGGCTTTCTTTTATGGTGTACCTAAACTGCACAAGAATACTATCCCCCCTAAACTCTGTCCTATTGTTTCAAGTTCAGAGTCATGTTTTGAAAAATTGAGCATATGGGTAGATCAGCACTGACAACCCATTGTACAAAAGACTCCTGGCTATTTAAAAGATCGCAGCATTGTATTACGAGTCTTCAAAATTTTCCTGGTAACCAGAATATGTCTGGGTAACCAGTGATGTGGAAAGTCTCTATCCAAGTATCCCCCACCATTTAGCCCTTTAAGCTATAGCGTACCATCTTACACAAAGTAATATCTGCCATGAGTTACTGTGTTACTGGCCCTTTAAGGATTTTGTTGCAGCCTCAGCCAAGGTGCGGAGTTTTGCTGAATGGGTTAAGCACTTGAGCCAATCCTAGGTGTTTTAAACCACTTTCTGTATACCAGTATCTGCTGGTGATTGCTTTTGTGTCCTAGCTGTCTGTTTTGCTCTGCTGTGTTGTTTTGCTGGTTCTTGGATTTTGGCTATTCTTTTTGGTTACTCTCCTGCTGTGTGCTTTGATACCTCGTATTCTCCTAGTTTGACCTCGGCCCTTATGACTATTCGGCATTTATTATCTGTGGTGTCTGTTTCTTGTTTGTCGTACGTTTTGTCTTCTGTCTATTTGGCACATATTTTATTAGACACAGCTCAGGATGAGGTTCGAGTGCGGGGTCGCCCTTTTTTAGGGCGGTTGCCCTGCTTTGGCAGGGTAATCCAGGGCAAGACTAGGGCGTGCCTCACAGGATCTTAATAGATTCATTGTTATGAGAGTTTTGTTTCTGTTATCCTCTAATTTTTTTGCCTTTGATATAGTACTTTACCTCCAAATAGAAGGAGTTCAGATAGGCTTGACCTTTTTGTCGTCCCTTGTCAATTTGTATATGGCATGGTGGGAACAGAGTAAAATCTTTTGTCATGATAATCCCTTTTCGTGACGCCATTGTCTGGTATGGGCATTAAATTGATGACCTTCTAATTGTGTGAGATCAGAAAGTAACATCCGTATCAGACCTTGATGCATATTTCAATCATAATTCTCTCAATTTAAGGTTTACCTTTGCTTTTGATATATTGAGTATTCCCTTTCTCAATGTTAGGTTGATTGGTGTAAGTAAACAAATGCAGACTGCACTATATAGAAAACTGGACTCAGGAAATACTATCACTAGAGTGAACAGCTGCCATCCTAAACACACGATAGCAGCTGTCCCTGTTGGTGAATACATTAGAGCGAGAAGAACTTGGTCCCTTGATAATCAGAATACAAAGGAAAATAAGAACATCAATATACATTTTAAACAGGATGGCATCTAAAAGTATGGGTAAAAAAAACCAAGCCTCCTTACTAAATACTAAGCACCAAATGTATAAGTATATTTGGGGCTTAGCATATACTTCTATATACAAGTATATAAGAACCTACCTATTCTGTGACAGGACGATAAGTTATCGGTCATCATGGCGGGTAAAGTAAGATGTGTGGCCAAGAGAAATAAAACAATTGGTCAAATCCTTTCCCCTAGTATTTTTTCTTCTACTCATGAAAAACTCACTTGGTTGTCCCAGAAGGGCTTTTTCAAGTGTGGAGGTACACGGTACAATATGTGCAATTATATTGAAAAATATAGTAACTTTAGAAATAAAATTAACAGATAAAATATATCCTATCAAAACCTTTATAAATTGTGACACAAGGCACACAATTTATGCCATTTATTATACCATTTGCGACATGTACCATGTAGACTGTAGTATCAGAAAATTAAAAACTAGGATAGCCGAGCATTTGAGCAGGATTGAAGAGAGTCTTATTCATACCTCTGGGGCAGCAAGACATTTCATAGAAAGGCATCATGGTAACACTCAGTCATTTCAATTTTTTGCCTTAGAAAGAGTTAATGCTCCGAGAAGGGGAGGTGATTGACAATATGCTGTATGCTGCAGAGAAGTGTTCTGGATTCATGAATTAGACACTCGCATACCACGAGGTTTAAATAATCGAAATGACCTTATGTATTTCTATTGCGTGTGTATATCCCTAGGTTGCCTTGGATAATGTAATATAGAAAATATATGTTGCTATGTCTTTTTCTTTTCTTTATGTAGGTAAATAGTGATTTACGTGCACCATATATTTAGAGCCATGTCCTTAATTGCTAGTCACGTATTGTTTTTAAATGAGGTTGTGTGCTAGGGCTATGCTGTGAACAAGTCGTTCCATGACTCAAAATGCTTAAGCAGTATTGTCATTAGACTTATATGTTTGCAACTTTACTTGTACTTTTTCATAATGATTTTTTTCAATAAAGTAGCGAAAGAAGTTTAAAAAAAAAGCGCTATTGTCATCAGACAATAGCACTTTATTGGACAATATTGCTTGCCACTTTACTCGCACTTTTTAATTATAATTTTATGAATAAAGTAGTGAAATAAGTTTTAAAACATTTGGATTTTTCTACATTTATTATAGATTATAATAAAGTGAAACTGGAGTTTTCCAAAATGCATATTGAAAAGTTCCTAAGCTTGTGGGAGAATGTCCTTTGCACAGATTAAACAAAACTAGAGCACTTTCGTAAGAGACATCAAATTTATGTTCACAGGCTCAAAAATGAGGCATACAGAGGAAAAAACTTTGGGTGACATGTATGAATTGGTCTGCGCCAGAATTCTGGTGTCAAAAACTATAATAGACCAGTTCTATAGCTGTATGAACAGGTGTACTCCAAACTTTGGCACGAGAAGTGCCTCGGTACTGCAACAAAGACATTTTTAGCATGCCAAAGTTTTGGGGCATTCTTGGGGTGTGTCGCACCACATTCGTAGAAGTAGACAGATTTATGATTCTTTGATGCCAAAACTTTGGCGCCGAACAATTAGAACAGCCAGACCAAGTTAAAGGTGGTCTGCCTGAGTTGTCGAATTGGCACTAGACTGCGCCTGTATGTATGAACATCAAAAGAACAGGTTCATACATTCTGGCGCATTACATACTACCTTAAAGCGATTTAGAACTGGTCTATCAGCGCCAGAATTCATACATGTCGCCCTTTGTACCTACTGTGAAACATGGAGGAGGCTTGATTATTTTTTTAGACTGTTTTGCCCCATCTTACCATCCTTGATACACATGATTACTATTTAAGTTGAAGGCCCACTGCTATGGGGTACTTTAATTATCCAAAAGGTTGTAGGATCCTTACGGCTATGGACCTTGCTAAACAAGTTTTGTATAATCTAAACACTGCTCTTATAAAACAGTTTGCTTTACGCACATTAATATTTATAAGACACAGTAAACAAGGATTCTTCATTTTGTAGCTATGAAAAATTCAGCAATATGAAAATTAATAACTATACTGTATGCAAAACAGTACTAATAGCTTATCAAATTCATCACTTAACATTACCTATTGTAACCTGCAGCAAATATTAATGACACAAATGCTCTATAAGGTTGATCAAATAATCAAACTGGCATAAATATATCATTGACATTTTCTTCATATTTGATTATGTGAAGGTATTAAATTCGCTCCTTCTTGTGAATAACTTCACTATGAGGGTAGCCTAACTATTAATTACATCCTTCTGTTAATCTTGTCTTATCTATGTCAATTGATTGCCAAATAAGATATGCTTAAAAGGTTGAGAATGTACTCATTTACATAAATGAGAAAATTGCCCTATATAAAAAAGTTGGCAAAAACTTGGAATATCATAAACCTGAATTTATTATTGCAACAATTTGCTTTCTAATTGATGTTTTCCAAGCAAAATGGATTTTCAATTAGAACCATTTGACCCAAGCTTAGGTATCTCTGCTGACAGAGATACCTTCTAAATAGGGGACAAATATTATATACAGTGAGGAAAAAAGTATTTAGTCAGCCACCAATTATGCAAGTTCTCCCACTTTAAAAGATGAGAGGGACACTGTAATTGACATAATAGATATACCCTCAACTATGAGAGACCAAAATGAGAAAAAAAATTCCGAAAATCACATTGTGATTTGGATAAAGAATTTTATTTGAAAATATAGTGGTAAGTAAGTAGTTAGTAGTGTTGTGCGATTACGTTGGATATTCGACATCGATCGATAGTCGAATAGTCGGCCACCATCGATAAGGTTCTTCGTTGTCGATTAGTCGATCCATCCTACGATGGGACCTTTTTTGGTCTAGGGAGAGCAAACATACACCTTCATTCGTACAACCACTAAACTGGGCTGGAGTAGCCTGGGAAATAATTAACAGCACAACAGTCAAATGGATATGCTACATCTTTGGCAAAACATTAGGCTATAAAAGCCAACAGAAAATAAAGTCACACACCATTCAATTTCCCTGTCTTCGTACACAGCTGACCCTAAAACCTGCATCACAACAAAATTAAAAAGTGCCAGAAGGCAGTATGAAACATGAAAACATTTACATTGAATATCCCTGTCCTGGAAGGCAGCATGAGCCCCCAAACCTGCATGGACCCCCAATTTAAAAAAAGTTCCGGAAAAAAGGAGTCTTTCTATCACATTTTAGTTTCAAATGGACATTGACTATACAACTGTCATGGGACACAGCATGAGCCCAAACCTGCAAATCTACCACCCACATTTTAAAAAGTTCCCGGGAAAAAAAAAGGGAGTCTTTCATAAAACCACCATTTTAGTTTCCACTGGACATTGACTATCACTGTATGGGCAACACTGCATGAGCCCAAAACTGCATGACCCCCACATTAAAAGTCCGGATAAAAGGAGTCTTTCACCACATTTTAGTTTCACTGGACATTGACTATACATGTCCTGGGGTCACAGCATGAGCCCCAACCTGCTGACCCACCATTTAAAAAGTTGCCGGAAAAAAAGGAAGTCTTTCAACCACAATTTTTGTTTTCACTGGACATTGACTATACCTGTCCTGGGCACACAGCAATGAGCCCCAAACCTGCATGACCCCCAACATTGTTAATAAAGTGCCGGAAAAAAGGGTCTTTCATCCACCATTTTAGTTTCAACTGGACAATTGTCTATACCCTGTCCCTGGGCCACAGCATCGAGCCCCAAACATGCATAACCCACAACATTTAAAAAGTGCCGGGAAAAAAAAAAAGGAGTCTTTCAACCACATTTTAGTTTCAATGGACAATTGACTATACCTGTTCCGGCCACAAGCGATGAGCCCCAAACCTGCATTAACCCCCACATTTAAAAGCGGGAGTGCACCGGGGAATAAAAAGGGTTCTTTCAACACCATTTTAGTTTCACTGGACATTGACTTTACTTTCCTGGGCCACAGCATTGACCCGAGGGCCCGGGAGTTACTGTGGGTAGCGGTGAAGCCAGGCTGGCGTCCGTCATCTAATTAACACGCAGGTTAAATGCCATGATTGACGAAGCACACGAATACTGTTGAGCTGAAGCAGTGTGCAGAAGCCGGTTGTGTGAGAACTACAGGGGAGGACATTCCTCAGTACACTGTCATTTACTGGGGTTGCGCTTGCCACCTCCGTATGGAGTGTGGGCAATTGAGCTTCACTTGGACAAATAATGGTGGTTAACGCTCCTGTTACACCAGGTGCCCTTTATTTGGCTTTCTTTTTTCATTTTATAACATGTGCGGGTGGAAATGGTTCTTTCTTTGTACTTTGTTACTCAGTCCGATGGCTCCCATACTCAATGTCCTCAGTATATAACCCTACTTATGGTCAACTTTTACTGTTCCTCCATTGGTACAATTCAGAGAATTTGTTTTAACAGCTATTATGTACATTGCAAGTTTTTAGTACTTTAATTCTAGAAAGAAAACACCATTTTTAAAATCGGGGGATGGAATCCCACCATGTCCTGTGTTTATCTTTTTATGGATTAATGGGTTGTCTCAATAATGGGATTGATAGCTATGTTAAGGATCTAGGACTAATGTTATTAATACACATGTAATTTTGCAATATGTTGTCCATTACATTAACAGTTTGTAATTACCTATTAAGTTTCTGTCTGCCACCCACCATCACCCTCTTGAGCCACTCTTGACCATTGTGTAAGAATCAAATGTCTGTTTGTAAACAACATTTTTTAGAATAGGACCTGTAGTATACGCTGCATGTCACAGGCTAAAATATGCCTCCAAATAAATATTAAAAGCATGACCCTTGAGCCACTTTGGACAATTGTGAAGAACAAAATGTCTGTTAGAAACAACCATTTTTTTATATTAGGACCTGTTAGTATAGCTGATGTCTCACGCAAAATGCCACCAAAAAATTCAAAACATGACCTATGAGCCACATTTTGACAATTGTGAAGAACAAATGTCTATTTAGGAAACACATTTTTAGAATTGGGACCTGTTGTATTGCTGGGCCCATTTCAAAGCAGCAAGACCAAAAAATTATAAAAAATGACTTCTCAGCCACCGTTAAAAATGATGAAGGAGAAATGCCACTTAGAAAGCCACATTTTCTGTTCCAAAGGGTCCATGATTATTGCTGTATCTCACAGCAAAATCGACAAATAAAATTATAAATATGACTTCTCAGCCACTGTTAAAAATTGTGAGGGCAAAATTGACCACCAACAAAACCATTGACAATGTGAAAAATTCCTTAAAGATGATGTAAGTAAATGGAAATATGGTTTTTGATCATGAAACTTTGGTGTTCTTTTTGTCTCCTCACAGCAAAACCAGGAAAAATGAACTGTTTTTTTTTGGGTAATTTAGAATAAATTTTGCCGTAAGAAGAATTGATCATTTTAAAAATAAGTTTTCAAGAGGACAATTTCTGTTTGGAGAGGAAGGTGAAGTAGACCAGAATATAATCGGTGGACCTCGGCTAATTGGGCCAACAACATCATCAGAGTCCATGCCCTGATTCAATCTTGATGAAAGTCAAACGATCCACTAATATCTGTGGTGGAACAAAGCCGGCCGGGATGCGTTTGTCTGTAATGATCTTACCTCCTGGCTGTGTGAAGGTCCGCTCTGATATGACGATGGCTGCTGGGCAGAGGACTAAACACCTCTATGGCGTGGCGAGCCCAAAGCTACGGGGACATTAGTCCATTTTGGATCCAGATACTTAAATACTCATACAAAAACATCGGTTGTTGAGATGCAGGTAGATTCGTTGCACCATGATTCTTAAGCATGGTCATTCTGGGTGTTGTTATGTGTGGGGCCTGCATTTTGCATGCGTTTGTAGGTGGCAACAATAAAGATTGCCAGAAAGTCACCCACACCTTAGGCTTTCTGCCACCTTGCCTGCTGCTGCCGCTGCTGCCGCTTCAGCTACTTGGCACTCTAATGCTGTCAGCCGTCGCTGGAGTTGTTCCACCGCTGACTTTGAAGAACATGAAGCAGACGCACAGATGTCATCCTGTTGATCAGTTCAGCAACGGTCTTCCCATTTCCTGCATTTTACTCTCTATTTGGGTGTGGGTGAAGGGAAAGTGCCTGAGTTTTGTTTTGTACCGGGGGGTCCAGGTGGGTGGACTCACAGTAAATGTTGTTAATTTTGATGGCCTTAATGCGGGATATGTTGGAGGAAATGGAGAATCCAAGGCCACTCATGGGAGAGATGGTGCCTTTGAGTTCCCAAGCTCTGGGTTGAGGGGCACGAGCAAAAACTCATCTTCCTCATTTGCCTCAAATTCACGCCAACCTCTTTCACCTAGGCTGGGAACGGCCAGGTGTCTAGGAATTCCTCCTCCTCCTCCTCCTAATCTCCGACTTACACGGCACAGTTTCAACACAGCCCCTGGACTTGCCTCAGATGATGCACTCTGCTGGAGAGGCTGAGGTGCCGCCTTATTGCACTAGCTCTGGACCCTGAAACCACTGCATATGAAGACCGATAAAATTGAGAAACTGTCGGTGGCCTTGTGGATTTGACGGAAGAGAAAGGCTTGTCTGAATCTGTGTACGCTCTACCTCCTCACGTCGCAGGCGGGGCCTGTTGTTTCAGAGTGTCCAACGATCATTCCAGAACTAAGATTCACAACAATGCTCTCATGCTGGTACAAGGGCATCGTCCGCAGTCTGACCATTTTGGTGGCTTCTTCAAACTGGCCAAGGATGGTGCAGAGCTCTTTAACCTGCCGCAATCTCGGTGGCTCAACAACCGAGGGTACGCACCGATGCCTTGTCGCCATCGTGGTCCACTTCGTATTGCGTAATGGCATTGCGCTGTCCCTCCCACAATCGCTGGCAGCATGTGGAGGTGGAATTCCAGCGTGTTGCCACGGTCAACAATGCAGAGAGACGGTTGTTGAGGGAGGATGAGCTGAAGCTTGCAACGCAAGCCAGGCGGGGGACGAGAGCAGGGTGCAGATGGCGTGAAAGTGCGAACTACAGACCTCGAGCCTTCTTCAGCAGGCCAGGCCCACAGGACCACTGGGTTGGCTCTTTAGAAATTCTGGACGGACAACGGTTCATGAAATGTGCCAGGCAAGAGATTGTCCAGGCCTACCGATCTTAGGGCGGCCAGCAGTTTTCAGCTCCGTTATCGGCACACCACCCTTGCCTGCGCCAAAAGGTTCTCGTCACCCAGCCACGCCCCGCTCGGTGTAGCGTTGTGCGAGAGCCGTCCACAGCTCCCTGTCCAGTGTGTGGCGGTCTCCAAGGCAGATTTAATTTTCAACACGGCCTGGATATCTATGGGCTCGGATGCCAACAGAGTACATTGGGGGAAAGAGACCTGCACCATCACCTGTGGTTTTTGAAAGAACGTGCGCCGGAGCCTGAATGAGAGCACCTCATGTCACCCCAGGAGACATCCACCCAGCTCACCCAGTGAGTTGTCACAGAGATATTGAGGCCTTGCAACAGTGCTTTACTAGTCCACTGCTGTCGGTGGGTGAGATGGACTTTTCCGGTCACAGATGACAGTCAAACGCGTTGAAATTTTAGTTGTCCTCGTGGGCATGGACAGGCAGGGACGGCTTTTATGGAAAGAAAGAAATGCATGCTCGGAATCTGGTATTGGGGGCAGGCGTGGGCAATGACTGGCGGAACCCTTCTGTGTACACCAGACGGGAAAAAGACAACATTTCCATAGGCCAAAAGCCTGGCAATGCCGAACATTCACGGCTTTTGGCTTTGGGGATGGTTTGGGTTAAAGTGTTTATTCTGTCTACCAACCTGGAAGACAGAAGGTGCTGGATGCTAGACTGGCCACGTACGGGCTGAGTTTGGCAGGTAGTCAAACTGGCGGAAGGAAAGGGGTTAGATTGGGTACTTGGTTGGGGCTGGTGGTACTCGGGCGACGGGTGGAGCGCTGAAGCGGAGGGCTGATCCTGATCATGACTCTGAGAGACGATTGGGAGTGAGGAACGCTTGGTGGTGGCGGGGAGGAGGAGGGAGCGCGGAGTCAGAGGGTTTTTTTGTGGACAGTGGTTGGAGGCCCGGACGTCCGTATGGCCTTTTTTGGGCCAAGTGTTCCCTCCATTTCAACTTATATTCGGCTTGCCATGTGACTAGAATGTTAGGTGGTGGTTTAACACTTAAGGTTCTTGCCTCTAATTATGCGTTTTACGCTCAAAGGCGGCATATGACATCGCTGGTGAATCAGGCTTGCTCAAAGGGAAAGGGCCCAGGCTTGAGAGTTCCTGGGACCTTTTTGACGGGCGTTAAGCGAGGAGCGGGGGTTTTTGCGTGACCGTGGCTGGCGGAATCATATCAGGGACTTCTGCGACCCCACTCTCCCTTTTTTTTGATGGCAGGAACCCGTAAGTGACCCACTCCATCGTCTTCCTCCTCGTCATTGATGAAGCGATCACAAGCAAATTCTGTGGAAAAGCCCAGGATTGGTTCCGCAATTGTCAGTCTTCATTACATCATCTTCAACAAAGGTGAATGGGTCGTCCGGTCTTTGATACATAAGCTGCGGGCTTCTCAGCAAGGTGCATTGCATGGCGTTGCGACCGCACGGCGTGGGGTTGTGTGGTGTGGGGGTTTTGTTTTGGTGCCCAGTTGTTTGTTGGGGTGAATTTGTTCTTGTAAGGCGGAACAGCCCGAGGAGAGACAGGAGGACACGGCGGAAGGCGGTTTTCTTTTACTGGAGGTTAGGTTTTTGTTGTGGTTTTGGGTTTTATTTGTCAGGCGACCGTGGTGGGCGCAATTTACCGGAAAGAGGACGGAGAACGAATGAAGTGTGGGCCTATTCAAGTAAAGCTGGACGGTGGCGTACCTGTATTTTGCTAGGGGCTTAAGATGGGCGGGGCTGTGCCCGTCCCAGAAGCAACCACACCACCAAGAGACAAGAGACCTAGCACTGGGCAAAAGACTTAGCAGACCCCTAATTCATCCTCTTGATCTTTTACAACATTGCCTTCTGACCCCTAACCACCACAACACAGCACATTTTGCATCATTTTGTCATTCAAAAAGAGGGTCTTGGGGTCTAAAGAAAATGGATTATACACAGTGGAGGGTATGTTTATCACGAGTTGAATTTGTGGGACATCTGTCGGCTATTGATTTACTGTGCTTCATGTGGGACGGAAATTGCTGATGATGATGTTGATTGACGATCCATTTGTCGGACGTGTGTGGGTTGTTTTTTGGACTAGGAGGGACCGAGGAGGGTATAAAGGGTAAGTAAATGATTGATGCAGGTTTTTGCTTTGCATTTTCCACTGAAAGGACAGAATTGCGCGATTGATTTCCGTTACTTTTAGATTAGATTTCACCAGGGCCACTGCCCAAATGTCTGAAGGCTACCTGACGTAGACTGACGGTTTACTTTGCATCTGACGATATACCGCTGGAAGGTTGGCACGTGTATGTTCTTGTTGTTTTGCCGAGCAACTGGATGGTATGCGTAGAGGTACAGCACCCTTAAATGGAAGAGCACATTACTCTCGTACCATATACCTCCACTGTGTGCTGCTTGCTACCTCCCACCACTCTCTTGCGCGCTTACCTCCTGCATTTCGCTCTCCTGTTCAGAAATATGAAAAAATTTTGGGAGTGAGGAGAAGGTATGGAATTGTTTTGGAAAGAGGATGGTCCTTTATTTTTTAAAAGCGGCCGCATACTCAACAGCTATTCTCAAAATACCTATAATCAAAACCTAAAATTGCTGTGTGGGATTCAAATTTAACCTGCAAGGTTGTCTACCAACAAATCTGGACTGGGCACAAAAAGTGTGTGATAAAATCACGTATCTGTTTTATGTTTTCGTTATTATTTATATTATTACACACGGTATTTTTTGCACCTTTCAATTCCACCTCGTCGGTGGAATATGTTGAATTGCCTGTTTTAACAGATTTACGTGGATTGATGATCAATTGAACAAAGCTAAAGTTGGGTGCGCAAAAAGTCAAAAAAACACGTACTGTTTTGGTTTTCGTTATTAAATACAATGTTAAATTTTTTGCACCTTTCATTCACCTGTGACGCGTGAACTATAGGCTATTGATCTTGTTTTAAGATTTTTCGGCGGCAATTGCGCTGAGTCAATTGATCAACAATGCTGGGGTCGCGCAAAAAAGTCAAAAACAGTATCTTGTTTATGTTTTTGTATAATACACGGTTTTTTTTTGCCAACTATTTTCAATTCACCTGCTGGTGCTATAGAATTGCTAATAATTGCTGTTTTAAGATTTACGTGGATGCGCGTGAGTCAATGAACAAAGCTGTGGTGACGCAAATAAAAGTAAAAAAACACGTATCTTCTATTTGTTTTCTTTATAATTACAATCTGTATTTTTATGCACACTTTTTCAATTACAACCCCAGTTGGTGGGGCTTATTTAGAGATGGATCGTTGTTGTTAAGATTTACCACGTGGATGCTCCCGCATGCCGAGGTCAATGATCAAAGGCGCTGGGTGCTTCAAATGTCAAAAAAAACACGTATCTGTTTATGTTTTCGTATAACTACACCTGGTTTTTTTTATTTTTTGCACCTTTTCAATTTTCACTGTGGGGTGGTTGACTATGAATTGCTGTTTTTAGATTTCAGTGTGATGGATGCTGCGTAAGCCGTCAATGAACCAAAGCTGGGTGTGCGCAAAAGTCAAAATAATAATAAAAAAAAACACGTAATTCTGTTTATGTTTTGCCGTTATTAATACACGGTATTTTTGCAACCCCCCACCTTTCAATTCACCTGTGGGGTGACTATTAGAAATTCGCTGTTT
Organism: Phyllomedusa bahiana; assembly: GCA_025379985.1. Classification (NCBI taxonomy): domain Eukaryota; kingdom Metazoa; phylum Chordata; class Amphibia; order Anura; family Hylidae; genus Phyllomedusa; species Phyllomedusa bahiana. The sequence goes on from JAODAL010031556.1 coordinate 42,530, forward strand.
TAAGATTTACGTGGATGCTATGCGTCACTCAATGAAACCAAAGCTGGGTTCGTCTGCGACAAGACAAAAGTAAAAAAAAAAACACGTTATATGTTATGCTTTTTTCGTATATAATACACGATATTTTTTGATTAATTTCAAATTCACCTGTGAGTGGACTATAGAATTGCTTTTTCTGTTTTTTAAAAATTTACGTGGAGATGCTGCGTCAATGTAAAGCTGGGGGACTGCGCAAAGTTCAAAAAAACACAGCTACACTCTGTTATCGTGTTTTCTGTTTTATAATACATGGTTATTTTTTGCACCTCCTTTCAATTTCAACCTTGTGGTGACTATAGAAATTGCTGTTTTAAGAATTTACGTGGATTGATGCGTCAATGAACAAAGTGGGTGAGTGCGCAGCAAAAAGTAAAAAAAAAAAACGGAATTATCCTATTATGTTTTAGTTTTAATTATATATACATACACTGGGGTATTATTTTTTGCACCCTTTTCATTACCTGTGATTGACTATAGAATTGCGTGTTTTAAGATTAACTGTGGATGCCTGCGTCAATGAACAAAGCTGGGGCGCACAAAAAAAAAGTCAAAAAACACGTATTTCGTATTCTGGTTTTGTTTTCGATTTATACACGGGTTTTTTTTTGCACCTTTCAATTACCTGTGGTGACTTATTTGAATTGCTGTTGTGTTTTATGTTTTACGCGGATGCTGCGTCAATGAACCAAAAGCTGGGTGCGCAAAAGTTCAAAAAACCATGTGTATCTGTTTATGTTTTAGTTATTAATAACGGTTTTTTTTTTAACCTTTTACACTTTCACATTGTAGGTTTTGTGGTGGACTATTAGAATTGCTGTTTTAAGATTTACGTGGCATGCGCGTCAATGAACAAAAGTTGGGGTGTGCGCAAAAGTCAGTCAAAAAACACGTATCTGTTATGCTTTCGTATAATACCGGTCTTATTTTTTGCACCTATTCAATTCACCGGTGGTGGTCTATAGAACTTGCTGTTTTACGATTTAAGTTGGAGGGATGCGCGTCATTGAACCAAAGATGGACGTGCGCAAAATGCAAAAAACACGTTATCTGTTATGTTTTCGTATAATACACGGTATTATTTTTTTGCACCTTTCAATTTCAACTCTGGTGAACGTATTGAATGTTGTTTTAAGTTTTACGTGGACTGGTGCGGCGCGTCAAATGAAAAAAGCTGGCGTGCGGCAAAAGTCAAAAAAAAAAACACGTATCTGTTATGTTTAGTATAATACACGGTATTTTTTTTTTTCACCTTTAAATTAACCTTTGTGGTGACTATAGAATTGCTGTTTTAAGATTTACGTGGATGATCTTTGCTTGAGTCAATGAAACATAAGCTGGAGTGCGCACAAAAGTCACAAAAAAAAACGTATTGTGATATGTTTTTCGTATAATAATACACGGTATAATTTTTTTTCACCCTTTCAATGAAACTCTGTGGTGACTATAGAATTGCGGGTTTTAAGCATTTACGTGGATGCTGCTGTCATTGAAAAAAGCTGGCGTGCGAAAAAAATGTCAAATACAGATATCTGTTATAGGTTTGCTTATTATATAACACGTAATTTTTGGCAACAAACAACCTGTGCTGACTACATTTTGCTGGATTGAATTTAAAAGCAAGGGGATTTCAACAAGGTGGAATGGGGGTTTAAAAAAATTTAAAATAAAACACTATTGAAATGTTTATATTAATTTTAAAAGTGGAGTTTTTTTTGCACTAACAAAGAGCCCTGCAGTTACTAGAAATGTGTGTTTCCAATTTAATTTTGGTGCCCAATATCCGGGAAATTTTAAAAGAAAAAACTTTTTAAATAAAAAAAAATATTGCAGTGCAATGTTACACTAAGTCTTGGTGAACTTTACCGTGTTTTTTTAGATAGCGCTTGTCGTGTTGCCCGGGGTCGTCCCCCCCCCCCCCCCCCGTCCCCTCATGACTTTAAAGGGTAGTGCTGTTTAAAATTCCTAGCTAACTAATAAAATCTTCAAATCTGAAAATCAAAACTAAATTGGAAGGGATCCACAAGCTAATAGTAGAGGTTTCTCTGTGCAGAATAGACTAATTTCGCTGAGCTTTTGGCAACAGGCAACGAGCGCATCGTCCTATTCCTATGGAGACGCTGAGAGACACCTAAGGGCTGAACATGGTAGGGCTGTTCTATGTTTAAAACGAGGGTCATGTGATTTTTTTTCCAGCCAATCGCAACCATACACTCCGTCATGATCGTCGAACACACATCTCACACTTGCCTTATTCGTAATTTGATTTGCTGGCGCCAAAATGACAGGAGGGACGCGTAGCGCCGAAACATAATGGCAGCGATCTTAATAGATGATGCACAGATTTTAACCTTAATTATCGCATGATCTGAAATTTCGATCACAATAAAAAAACCTTGCCATTTCATACCTTGTCGATGAAAAATCGCTAAACACTAGTATTTAGTCAATAAAACAAGTTTCATCTCCAACTACTTTGTTAATATCCTTTTGCTGACATTGACAGAGGTTCAAGCGTTTTCTGTAAGTCTTTTACAAGGTTAGCACACACTGATGTTGCTGGTATGTTGGCTCATTCCTCCATGCAGAATCTCCTCTAGAGCAGTGATGTTTTGGGGCTGTCGATGGGACAACTCGGACTTTCAGATTCCTTCCAGAGGTTTTTTCTATAGGGTGAGATTTGGAGACTGGGCTGTGAAAGACACAGCACTTTCATCTTCAATGTGCTTGTTGATGGAAGGAGGTTTTGACACTCATAATATCACGAAACATGGCCCCATCATTTTCTTTCATAGTACAACGGATCAGTCAGTCCTGATCCCCTTTGTAGGAAATACAGTCCCATAGCTGCTACCTTCACTGTAGGTATGGTGGTTCTTTGGATGCAACTTCATGCATTCTCTCTCCTCCTAAAACAACGAGTTGTGTTTCTACCAAACAAGTTTAGTTTAGTTTCTATTGTCCAAATGACCATTCCCACAATACTCTTATGATCATCTCCAAAGCTCTCTAGCAAAACTGCAGACGGACCTCGGACACTCGTGTACTTTGTTTAAACAGGGGGACACGTCTGGCACAATGCGGATCTTGATTCCCTGGCGGGTGTAGTTTGTTACTGGTATGGTAGCCTTTTGTTACGTTGGTCCTACCCTCTATGAGTCATTCACTAGGGTCCCCCCGTGTGGTTCTGGGGATTTTTGTTCTCACCTTTCCTGTGATCACTTTGACGCCACAGGGTTCAGATCTTTGATGGGCCCCAGAACGAGGGAGGTTTCAGTGGTCTTGTATGCTTCCATTTTCTAATTATTGCTCCCACAGTTTTTGATTTTTTCACTACCAAGCTGCTTGGCTATTGCAGACTCAATCTTCCAGCCTGATGCATGCTTACAGTTTTTTGTTTTGGTGTTTCTTCAAAAAGCTCTTGGTTTCACCCATAGTGGAGTTTGGAGTGTGATGTTTGAGTTGTGGACAGGTGTCTTTCTATATGATAACAAGTTCAAAAGGTGCCATACATAGGTTTTGAGTGGAGGGAAAAGAGGAAGCCTCCTTACGAAGAAGTTACAGGTCTGTGAGAGCCAGAAATCTTGCTACTTTGTAGGTGACCAAATACTTATTCTTCTTTTTTAAATAGATCTTTTTTATTGTCTTTTCATTTTCAATACAATTAAGTTGTATAACAATAAAATGAGTGTACTAAAATGACAAAATTCTTAAGAGTAGAAACTCAGCAAATAAAATAGACAATGTTAAGCTATTAAAATATATGGAAATATGATGAAATAATTCACCATTGTGACACATTACTAATGAGATCAGACAAAGAAACAAAAGCACCCACCTCCCCCCAACTAGGAAAACCTGTGTATTATTTCAAAAAGCATCTGAAACATTACAATTTCCTCGGGTGTTGTACCACCTCCCCTTCCAACATGGCTAAACTCTTACTCCACTGATCCCCAGCACAAGAAATGGAAATGGGGTTCTTAAAGAGAGAAGAAGGTGAGGTACACTGGGGGTGTCCAGGCAAGGACCCAAATTTTTTTCAAATGTCGGGTTAGTGCCTTCCTTTTTACATATACACCTCTACTCTAGATGGATTAGTTATTCAGTTTGTTTATTACTCTCAGTAACGTTGTGGAGATGACTGCAACCGATTGGAATGCAAATAAGCTTGACGAGCGACATAAAGCATACAGAAATACTGATAGCAATAGTGGAATCCGCTTGCTGTATCCGGTAAATAACCAAAATACATGTTAGCGGTTTGCTTGTATTGTGATACCGTGCCACCCTAATGGATTAGACTGAGAACTATCATTCCTGAATGGCCCTAGAATGTACACTCCCTACATCATGTGCATAATGTCTGCATCGTATCCCTAGTTGCATCTTGGACTGAGGAAGTGCTGACCGTGCTCCAATCTTATGAAGAATCAACAGAGATTGTATGCCGATGTAAAACATAAAGCTTGGGAAAATCGTTGAGCCTCGCATAGTGAGACCTTAGTAGTTAGACTAAGGATATCCAAAACCATTGATCCATCGAGATTAGGGCCCATATTGCCTCCCATTTGGCATTCACTGGAAGGTTGGACGTCCCATTGGATTAGAAAGCAGCGCCCGATACACCATGGATATCACTCCTTTGGTAGTGGGATGGTTACATACCAAATCAACCAAAGTACCGTATGAAACAGACTTCTCGGCCTCTTGGCAAAGTCAAGTGTAGTTTTGTTCTTATCAGTCGTCTTGGCGGTTTTAGAAGGGGGCCGCTATAGGATGGCTGTGTCCTGAGCAGAGAACCACACTGGAGGTAGGGAGGGGTTGTACGCAGTTGCTTGAGAGACAGCAGCTTTTAGGTGACTCCCCCCCCCCCCCTCAGGATCGAAGCCATGTAGGGTTTGAGGGGACTATGAAGCCCATAAGTGTGATGTGCCCCAGGATTTTAAACCCTGGGGTGCCTTAACTCACTGGGGGATGGGAACCACTTGAGTTTCGGACAATTTGCACGGAAATTTTAACTTCACTGTCCTGAAGCACACATCCTTATTCCCCAGCTTCTGGCTAGGAAATAGGGACATTTTTATAATTTCCAGCCGGTGTCCGCGGGCAGTAGCCAACTGGCACATTCCTTTATTTATTTTTCACGTCACGTGTGTTTTGTGTGTCACATTTGTGTTTTGGATTTTGGGTATCGGTTATCCTTCTGGGACCCCCCCCCCCCCCCCGAGGTCTAGGGGGAGAATGTGTGGCCATCAGGTTCCTTTCTCCCTGCAAACCACGGCACTCTTCGGAGTCCGGCCACCAGGTGAGCACTTGGTCAAAGTTTGGTGTGGCATGCCATTCTGACGCCAATGTGCAAGCTTGTAAAGGGTTTGATCTGCTTTGGCAGTAGAAACCGCTTGCCTCTCTTTGGAGTTGGCTACCTGGATGCACTTGGTTGAGGTTTGGTGTGGCAGGCCATTCCGATACCAAGTGTGGTTGTTGGTCCGATCTGCTTCGGCAGTAGGACCGTTTGTGCAAACCCATGCGGATGCCTTCTGGTCGGTGGGGGAGCATTTTGTTTTCTTTCTGCTTCGACAGAGGGAATACGTATGTGTATTCCTGTGCAGGTGCCTTCTGGCCCGGCAGGGATATTGTTCCGTTCAGGTATATGGGGGCCCCTTACTTTTTAGTATGGGCTGCGATAGACCCTATCCCGATGATGTTT
>JAODAL010031557.1:0-48275 GCA_025379985.1 Phyllomedusa bahiana
AACAGACAGAGAACAAAGTACAGGACCATTTCCTCCAGCACGTTGAGTAAAATGAGAAAAAGAATGCCAAGATAAAGGGCACCTGGGTGTAACAGGATCGATAACCACCAGTATTTCCAAGTGAAGCTCAATTGGTCCACACTCATACGGAGGACAAGCGCTACCCAGGTATTGACTGTGTACTGAGGAAGGCTGGAGTTCTCACACTTCCGCTTCCGCACTCTGCTTCAGCACGACAGTTTTCGTTGCTGCGTCATCAGGGCATTTTAACCTGCGTGTTAATAGATGACGGACGCTAGCCTGGGCTTTCACCGCACCCACTGTAACTCCGGCCTGGGTCATGCTGTGGCCCAGGACAGGTATAGTCAATGTCCAGTGAAACTAAAATGGTGGTTGAAAGACTCCTTTTTCCGGCACTTTTTAAATGTGGGGGTCATGCAGGTTTGGGGCTCATGCTGTGGCCCAGGACAGGTATAGTCAATGTCCAGTTCAACTAAAATGGTGGCTGAAAGACTCCTTTTTCCGGCACTTTTTAAATGTGGGGGTCATGCAGGTTTTGGGCTCATGCTGTGGCCCAGGACAGGGATATTCAATGTCCAGTTCAAGTAAGATGATGGTTCAAATCATACTGCCTTCTGGCACTTTTCAATTTGTGGGTGATGCAGGTTTAAGGGTCAGGCTGTGGTACAAGACAGGGATAGTGAATGATCTGTGACTTTTTTTCTGTGACTTTTATAACCTAAGTGTGTTGCCTAAGATGTAGCACGTATCCATTTGACTGTTGTGGATGTTAATTTCAGCTTCTCCAGCCTTGTTTGGGTGTAATAATGAAGGTGTTGTTGCTCTCCCATAGACTTTAATGGTCATCGCTCATAATCGACGCTCACTATCGAAAAAACCTTATCGATAGCAGCCGACTATCGACTATCGATCGATCTCGAAAGCCAACGCAATCGCTCAACACTAGTTATGATGAACAATATATAGCACCTGAAATTCGTCACTCCTCTGTCGTGTCTGTTTCATGTGTATTTGCCTGGTCTGTTACTTTTATAAATCTACAATAAAGAAGCTTACGTTTGAAGATGCTGGAGCATCACACTGTTTTTTCCTCTTATTCCTGTTGGAGTCATACAATCTCCATGTATCCTACAGTCCAGGTGAGCTGAAAATGTTCTCTTTTGACTTTACTCCAGTAATTACCTGTGTTTACCAGTGTCTTATGACAGAATCAACTGGCTGAAATTCATCACATTCTTAAGGGGTACTTAAGCCACAAGCACATATTAGTCTTCCAAAGAATGTTGAGAACTTTATCACCATTCACCAACATCTTTTAAGTTTGCTTACCACATATTACATTAATCTCAAAGATGTCCCAATATAAATTAGACTAGTACAGGATTTCCTTACTGTGTCTTCTACTGATCTTGCAGCAGAGGGCACAATAGTCAAATAGAATGATAGTTCATTTCCTACACTGCTTTTATGCATTTTAATCATCTAGTTGTATTTATCTCACTTTTTTAGTCTTTTTAAGGCTGCACACATTTTCAGTCATTTTTTTCAGCGTTTTTCGTTTTCTAAAACTGCTGAAAATAACGACTGAAAACAGATCCCATAGACCTTAATAGTAAAAATGTTCTTTAGTCTGCACAGAATGTTTTCTTCCTGCTCGTTTTTGCTGCTGGTCATTTTTTGAAACATGTTACAAAAAAACAACAGAGCAGAGTAAAAATATGTACTATTGGAGTCTATGTAAAGCGGCAGCCGCTTTTTGACACATCTTTTGGCAAATTTCTGGTGCATTTTTTGGCACTTTCTTGCAGAAATCTGCAGCAATTATAATGCTGTGCATTTCTGAAAAATAATGCACCAAAAATGCATCAAAAACACTCCAGAAGCACAAACAGGCGCCAAAAAACAGTAGTTTTTTTTAGCTGTTTTTGACAGGTACTGGACAAAAAACTCAGTTGTATGAACGGTTTTATGATTTGGCTTTCAGTGAGTTTCTTTTCCAATGCCATGTAGACCTAGCCTAACAGGGTCGTCAACAAAAATTTCTGAATAGCATTCATTGAAATGATCAAGACTAGAGATGGGTGAATTGATTCTAATGAAGTGGACTTCATTTAGAATTTCAGGAAAACTTTGGTTCTGCATGAAATAGAAGTTTGGGGTAATTCGCGGGACCGAAGTGTATTTTGTATTGCCAAAATGGCCACAAGCACATGGGGTGACATGGGGAAGAGAACTCTGGGAAGAAGTAAGGAAGACCCTAAATGACATTTGCATACATCAAGCAAATCAGAGACCGGCAGGCTTCTGTGACGTCACAGCATTATAAGTACAGACGCCATGCTCTCTACTCACACTGCTCTCTTTGTGTCCGACATAAGCGGCTGCTGCAGCAGCAGCAACAAAGACCTCACACAAAGGAAATAGCTTTTAACAGCGGTTTGGGGGGGGGGAGGGGTGTCACTGCTTTTATCAGAGACTGCTCCTCTTCCGTTATCATTTTGATTCAGTTTGTGGGGTATTGTAATTCAAGTCCAGGGTGGGTCTAATTCTGCCCCATATACATTTTAATTCCATCTGGTAATTTCTGGAGTGCAATTTATATTCAAGGGTTAATTAAGCGTGTTTGTGCTTTTATATTCAGTAAAATATATGGTGTTTTTAAACGCTAAAGACGAGGAAACTTTTCCTGTTGATTTCTGGAGCGCAATTTATATTCAAGGGTTAATTAAGCATGTTTGTGCTTTTATATTCAGTAAAATATACGGTGTTTTTAAACGCCAAAGACGAGGAAATTTTTCCTGTTGATTTCTGGAGCGCAATTAGTATTCAAGGGTTAATTAAGCGTGTTCGTGATCTTATATTCAGTAAAATACACAGTGTTTTTAAACGCCAAGAACGAGTAAATTTTTCCTGTTGATTTCTGGAGCGCAATTTATTTTCAGGGGTTAATCAAGCGTGTTTGTGATTTTATATTCAGTAAAATATACAGTGTTTTTAAACGGCAAAGATGAGGAAATTTTTCCTGTTGATTTCTGGAGCGTAATTTATATTCAAGGGTTAATTAAGCATGTTTGTGCTTTTATATTCAGTAAAATATACAGTGTTTTTAAACGGCAAAGACGAGTAAATGTTTCCTGTTGATTTCTGGAGCGCAATTTATATTCAAGGGTTAATTAAGCATGTTTGTGCTTTTATATTCAGTAAAATATACAGTGTTTTTAAATGCCAAAGGCAAGGAAGTTTTTCCTGTTTACTTCTGGAGAGCAATTTATATTCAAGGGTTAATTAAGAGTGTTTGTGCTTTTATATTGAGGAAAATAAATGGTGTTTTTAAACGGCAAAGACGAGAAAATTTTTCCTGTTGATTTTTGGGGCGCAATTTATATTCAAGGGTTAATTAAGCATGTTTGTGCTTTTATATTCAGTAAAATAAACGGTGTTTTTAAACGCAAAAGACGAGGAAAATTTTCCTGTTTATTTATGGGGCGCAATTTTAATTCAAGGGTTAATTAAGCTTGTTTGTGCTTTTATATTCAGTGAAATAAACGGTGTTTTTAAATGCCAAAGACGAGGAAATTTTTCCTGTTTATTTCCGGGTGATTGGGCAGATTTTAATTCAAGGGTTTTTAAACCCTAAATCTTTGTTCTGTGGCCTTTTTAATATTCGTCTGCTTTAAAATAATATGGTGTTTTTAAACGCCACATACGAGTTCATTTTTCCTGGTAATTTCTGGAGCGCAATTTATATCCAAGGGGTACCCAAGCCTGTTAGTGGGTTCATTTGGAGTGAAATACAGGGTGTGTATTTATCACATACAGATATCTTCATTAAATTTTTGAACAAACAGTATGTCAGACACAGAGGTGGCAGGCTCTTCACATGCGAGTGGCAGTGGCACAAACATTCCTGGAGCAGGCACAGGTCACAGCACAGTAAAGGGAAGTCGCAGCAGGGGTGACTCGGTGAGGCCAGAACTGCCAGTGTCATGTAGCGGCCGTGTGTTGATCAGCAACCCAAGGGTTCTTGATTGGTTCAGTAGGTCATCAACTTCATCCCAGATGACATCTGACAACCCTAGCCAACAGTCGATGGGTTTGTCAGATACAACTCTTAGTTGGCATGGCCCGGGAACAGGTCAGCGCCCATCACCTGTCCTCAACCCACCTCTGTCCCGTTCAGGTCCCTCAGTCAGAGAACTAGTATGTGGTCTGGGCTTGGTGTCACTATACAGCGAGGACAAACAGTCAGCAGCTACTTGGCAATGAAGAAGTGGGGCAGACATCCCCTGCTTCTTGCAGTATTGATGTGGAGAGTGGCATGGGAGGTTTTTTGGCAAGCAGTCAGCCTCTGCTTACCAAGACCATTGAGGAGGACAGCAGTGATGATCAAACACTCATGAAGTGTAAATGTGGTGGTTTGAATCCAGTTTCTGTCTTACACCAGTTTGTTCAAATGCACCGTATGGAACTTGAACTGAAGGAGACCATAACTACAGGGAATGGTTTAGGTGCTTATTTTGCATTCTGTGCCATTGTTGATTGAATTCAGTACAAAACTGGAATGGGACAGAACAAAAAAGAAGCAAAAGCAAATGCTGCAAAACTGGCTTTGGATGAAGTTCTTCAGTATGAAGAAATTGAATCGTATGTCCAACTTGCAGAAACTAAAAACACAAGTCCTTCTGGAGGCCCTCCCCTGTTACCGGTGGAACAAATTACATCCACACAGATTTCAAGTGGTTTAAGAAAGCAAGTTGATAAACGTTCATTTGTTCATGAACAGATAACATAGGTGATAAGGGAAAAGTTTGCTGAACTTGTATCTAGGTGTCCAGATTTGAAAGCTGTGGAAATTCTTTAGCTGCATTTGTAATGGAAAAGGCTCCTCACACACCGCCTCCGGTCGCAGCAAGTCCATCCCGCTTTCCAGTGGGCTCTGGTGAAAACCGGGACCTACTTAGAGTCCGCTCCCTGGCGTGGCTATTACCATCGCTTGCGGTGGTCCAGTTGATCCACTACTGCAGTCCGTGACAACATGAAGCAGTGGAATGACGTTATTCATCCCGTAGTCCTGGCGACTGACAAATAACGTGTCCGCATGAAAGGGCCTGAGCAAACGGCAGGTGTCACGCATGAGCTGCCACTGGCCGACATTAAAATTACACAGGGGTGTACTCCTGTCTGCTTGGATCATCAATAAAACATTAATTTCCTTTCTCTGTTCATAGAGTCGTTCCAACATATGGAGGCTGGAATTCCAACGTTTAGAAATGTCACATATCAGCCTATGTTGGGGCAGGCCGGTCTGCCGCTGCAGCTTAAGGAGGGTGTGCTTGGCTGTGTAAGAACGTCTGAAGTGCATGCAAAGTTTCCTGGCCATTTTTAGAATGTCTTGCAGATGGGTATAAGCCAACCAGATTGAACATGTATGCCATGCAGGGAGCATGGCTCAGCCCTCCTCCTACGCAGCGCAGACACCATGTTCTTTCCATCGTTTGTCACAATGGTTCTAATTTTCATTTGTCGTGGAGAAAGACACAAATCGATGTCATCTTGCATGACCCGCAGCATTTCCTCCCGTGTGTGACTTCGTTCGCCCAGGGGAATACTCCTGTCCTCTTGGATCATCAAAAATCGTTAATGGCCTTTCTCTGTTCATCAATTTCCCCCTGTTCATAAATTTCCCCATGTTAATATATTTATTCCTGTTCATCAATTTCCCCCTGTTCATCCGTTCATGTCTGCCTGTGTACCCAACCTTTCTGCTACGTTACCTGACCTCGATTCTCCGCTGCCTGCCCTGTCCTGTTGGCCTGACCTTTGATTACGAGTTCCGTCTTACGATTTGGTACCTCGCTGCGCCTCGGCTGCCACCGCAAGCTGGTCGCGCCTGGGGTAGCGACCTGGTAGGACCCCCGCCGCAGAAAGTCCATCCTGCCTTGCGGCGGGCTCTGGAGAAAACCGGGACCTACTTAGACCACGCTCCCTGGCGTGGCCGCTACCACCACTTGCGGTGGTCCAGAGGAAAGGGAGGGACTGCAGTACCACCAACTTGACAGGAGCACGGTCAGCTTCTGCCCTTAGGGATGGGTAGGCGCAGACTGCTGTCTCTTGGCAATCGTCTCGGTGAACGACTGCTGGCACCATGAGTGCCGAGGAGCAGGAGTATCTGGACTGGTAGATGATATAATAGACAGGGAGTTGCCTTCGGCAGAGGTGGTGAAGCCTTGACTGCCTGAAATGGGAGGCATGCCAATTAATTCGGGACAAAAATAATTTTGTCGGGAAATTCTGTGAAGTTGGCGAATCGAATTTTTGAGAAATTCGCCCATCTCTAGTCAAGACCATCTGCTAGTAATCTAATATATTGGCTTTAGAGTGAATGTTATACATAATGGTTCCTATCTCACCCTTTGATGGCATATCCATAGAATATGTCATCAAAGTGTGATAGGCGCAGGATCTTTTTCTAAGGCCAGATCTCTAGGAATTACACCTTTTATCCAAGTGTCAAAGTGTAATAGCAGAATCCAGAGGTCCTTGTCTCCATAAATAATTCTTATCCACAATTCTGTCATCGCTGCCTCTTTTTAGACAAAAAAGGATTTATCAAAAATTCATAACACTATGCGCATTCCATTGAAGCAAAATGTCTATTTATTATTTACATTCTTCATATCATATGTACCACTGTGATTGGGAACATTAATGGGGTTGTCTCACTACATTGATTCATCTTAGCTCAGTCCTATTTTCTTGGTTTCATTTTCAATTCAGGGGCGTGTTTACTGGCTTCCACTAGGCTGCAGTAGAAGCCAGGTCTGTAGCTAAAGCAACCAGTGCTGGCAGCCTATCATGAGAAATTGAAGAGATCTGTAGCTATAGCGACCTGGGGAGCTAATGCAGCCCATACAAGAGAGGATATCTCAGAATAAGTAGGACACTGTTAATGGACACATATTGCAAAATGATTTGTTTTTGCAAGATCTTTAACCTAAAAAGCAATCTTTGTAGTGAGACAACCCCTTTAACAATCCAGTATTATGGCAGTATTTAGAACACTAAAGTAAGACTATAATGATTTATATGCCATAATATTGGAACGTTAATGTTCCCAATCACAGTGATATATGGTATGAAGAATATGAATAATAAATGGACATTTTGCTTCTATGGAAAGCTCATAGTGTTATGAATTTTTTAAAAATCCATTATTGACTAAAAAGATGCGGTGGACAGCATTGTTGTGCATAAGAGTCCTTTTCTAGGCCCAGTACAGTTGAACCCAGAAGTTTACATACAGTATGTAAGACACATACAGTATGTCTATTTTTCTCACTATCTGACATGTAATCAGAATAAACCTTACCCATTTTAGGTCAATTAGGATTACCAAAATTATTTATATTTACCAAATGCCAGAATAATGAGAGACAATTTTTAAGACATTTGTATTACTTTCTGCAAAGTCAAAAGTTTGTATACACTAGGATTACTATGCCTTTAATTTGGGAGAGCCCATATGATGATGTCACGTCTTTGGAAGTTTCTGATAGGTTTATTGGTAGCATCTGAGTTAATTAGCGACAAACCTGTGGATGTGTATTTTAAAGCACACCAGAAACACATTGCTCCTGTGTGTAACATCATGGGAAAGTCTAACAAAAATCAGCCGAGATATCAGGAAGAAAACTGTGGACTTGCACAAGTCTGGATCATCCTTGGGTGTAATTTCCAGATACCTGAAGGTACCTTGTCCATCTGTATAAACAATTATACACAAGTACAAACAAAATGGGAATGTCCTGTGACTCAGAGATGAACATGCTTTGGTTCGACATGTGCATATCAACACAAAGACCTTTGAAACGAGTACTATATCAACATGGGCTGAAAAGCCATTCTGCCAGGAAGAAGCCATTACTCCAAAAGAAACATATAAAAGCCAGATTAATGTTTTCAGATGCATACAGGAACAAAGACCTACATTTTTGGAGACATGTCCAGTGTTCTGACGAAACTAAAATTGAACTGTTTTCCATAATGACCATCGTTACATTTGGAGGAAAAAGGGAGAAGCTTGGAAGCCAAAGAACACCATCCCAATTGTGAAACATGGGGGTGATAGTATCATGTTGAGGGGTTGTTTGCTGCAGGAGGGACTGGTGCACTTCACACAAAAGGGATGGCATCATGAGGAAAGATGGCTCAGTTACACTAGTTCTGTCAGGAGGAATGGGCCAAAATTCCTAACAACTATTGTGAGAAGCTTGTGGATGGATATCCAAAACATTTGACCCAAGTCAGTTAAGGGCAATACTACCAAATACTAATGGAATGTATGGAAACTTTTGACTTTGAAAAGAAAGTAATAAAAATGCCTTAGAAAATTCTCTCGCTCTCATTATTCTGGCAAATGGCAAACATAAATAATTTTAGTAATCCTAATTGACCTAAAACAGGTTAGGCTTATTATGATTTCATGTCAGATAGTGAGAAAAACATGAAAATGTGTCTTTTTATATAACGTATGTAAACTTCTGGTTTCAACTGTACATCAGAAACTGGCCCTGAAAGACTATGTTCAGTAAAAAGAGTCTGATGCGCTTGCACACAACTCTCCATTCTGTTCTAAGGGAGTTCTGAGTACAGCCAAGCGTGCATTCAGTTGTGCACAGAACTGCCATAGAACAGAATGGAGAGAGTAGACAAGCGAGATGTCACGGTCGGAGATAGTGGATCCTCTGGACCACCGCAAGCAATGGCGTAACCTGCGCCAGGGAGCGGAATCTAAATAGGTCCCAGTTTTCACCAGAGCCCGCCGCAAAGCAGGATGGACTTGCTGCGGCGGGAGTCTACCAGGTCATTACCCCTGACATGACTTGCTTGCGGAGGCAGCCGAGGTGTAGCGTGGTACAAAATCGTGAGGCAGGCTCGTAGTCAGGGACAGGAAGAAGGTCAGGACAGGCGGCTATGATTCGTGGTCGTGGACAGGCAGAAGGTCAGGGCAGGCGGCAAAATTCGTGGTCGAGGAACGGAAGCAAACGGTACGGTACACGGTAATCAGAACAAGGCAAGGAATACTTTCTCTATAGGCTATAGGCACTAAAGATCCGGCAGGGTAACCAGGAAGAGGCAGGCTTAAATAGGGGCAGCGACCGGCAATAGCCAATTATCGGTGCGCTGGCCCTTTAAATGTAACACTGCCGGCGCGCGCGCACCGTAGGAAGCAGGACCGCACGCGCCAAGGGACCAAGCCTGCAGCAGGAGCGTGGCCGGGTAAATACGCTCCCGAAGGAGCAGGGGAATGAGCGCACCTGCACCCTGACATGCGGGGCACAGCGCTACTCGGGTGAGGGGCACGGACGCGCCTGCGACCTGGGACGAGGGTCGCAAGGACGTCCGTGACACGAGACCGACTCTCTTTTAGGAACTAAAGACTTATCTTCATTTTCTGGGCAGGTACAATTTCGACGATATCCAATTCATATAGTTCTTGTTATGTTTTACTACTTAAAAATACCAAAAAGAAACTTTTTTTAACAAAAGTTTGCTTTGAGGTGCAATTTGCTAACGCCAATACCTTTGCTATTTTTCCACCTACATACCTTTTGTGAGGGCTCATTTTTGTAGGCAGGAGTGTAGTTTTTATTAGTACCATTTTGGGACTAATATGACTTTTTGATCACTTTTAATTCTATTTTTAGGCAGGTTAAGTGACCAACTTGTTTTTTTCTATTTTTACTCTGTTCAATGTCTGGGATAAAATAGTGATATATTTTAATACACTTTTACAGGCATGGTGATACCAATTTCCAGCCATGCAGCTGTCTGCCGTCTCCTCCGGTCTTCTGTTTACTTTCTGCTCTTGGCAGTCGAATTTTCATTTTTGCAACTACTAATAGCAGTGTTCACTTTCGAGTGGTGATGTCCAGTGTTGGACTGGAGCTCCTTGGGCCCACCAGAGAAAATTACTTGTGGGGCCCACACACCAGATATAAATAGGATCGAGTAGGGTGGCTGAACGGAGCGCCGTACCATTTTGTAACTCTTTAGTCAAAGCCACCAGATCCTCTAAGTTTAAAAAGGACCTTTCACCTCCAGAGAAACCTCATAAAATAACAAATATTTTCTCAAATATGCTTCATTAGGAAAATCAAAGCATTTCACTGGTAATTCAGTTTTTAAATATAGTGCTGGCCCTTTAAAACAACTCTGAAGTTGGCCCAAGTCAGCACCTGACAGCTTGATGGATCACTATGTTGACAGTTTTATGAAAGTAAGGCTATGTCCACACAGTACAGAAAAACGATCATATTTTTGGCGGTTTTAGGATTCTGAAAATACGATCGTTCAGCCTGCCAATAAACTTTAAGAGAAAAAACAACCTGTCGTCTATACAGGTCATTTTTTTCCAATTATTTTCTGGCATCAGCGGTTGTAAAAACCTTCCAACGGAGAAAATGCTAAAACTGACCGGGTTTTTGTGCAAAACGCGACAAAAACCGAGGTTGTGCATCGGGTAAAAACCGGTTGACTATTGGGTGGTTTTTGTCCAATGCTGTGTGGATTCAGCCTGTTTCTGGGTTGGGAGAGTCCACTGTGCAGGGAGGAATATGTAAATCTACATCATGTTTACACTAGTGGAAGTGTAATATGGATGCCTGTGTTCTATGGAGGAAGAGGCTGAAGCAACAGGTACAATCTGTCACACTATGTCCTCAGTGTGCTTTGTCTGTAGTGTATATACAGTGAGAGACTCAGATTACCCTGTACAAGCAGCTATGTCCTCAGCTCCCCCTGCACAGTTGGTATCTCCCACAGAATGATTCCTTCTAGATAAGGATCTCCTGAGTTACAAAGTGAAAGTAAAACCTGTTACCCTGCAATACTGAGGTAAATCCTCTGATTTCCTAATGACATGTATTTGAGAAAAGTCTTATAATTTCATCTACTATCAATTTTTGGGGGTTTGTGTGGAGGTGATAGGTACTCTTTACAATCTGAAGGATTATCTAAGGTAAAATGGTCTGAATTGTAGTTCTCTTCAGTCCTGGACAATGAAAGTAGGTGCTGACTATAACTAACAGCCACGACTATTGGCTAAAATATCGCCATATGCGTTTCAGTAAGAATACCTAACTCCCAGAGCAGGAGTCTATGCTGCTCTTAGTGATGGCTTCCTACAATGTCTCTGGCAGCTTCTGGTGACTAGAGGTATTGTAAGTATAATCCATCGCATCCTAAGGCTATTGCATGTGGGCGGACCACTGTATTCACCAGTGCTGCCACCCTGGTCTTCTTCAACACTGGCTTCCTCCGGATTTGGGTGCACATACCAAAAAATTAGTCCTGGCTGCACACAGAGTAAAAGTAAAGCCCCGCCCACAGTGGGACAAGCCCTGCCTCCAATATAAGAAGTTGCAAGAAGCTCAGGATGCTCAGGATATTAGGTCCCTAGCACAAGGCAAATTGGGGCTGTGTTCTTCAGGCAGGGAGGGAAGTAAGCCTTGTGCTGATTGTCTGTGGTTCAGTCAACCAGTGCAAGGTTTCAGGCAGAACGAAGACTGTCTCTGTTCTCCTGGGTGCTGCACAATTGAACAACTGCATGGTGATGAGAGGAGGAGCAGTGCAGGAAAATTATAGGTCCTAACTCTACACCACCCCCCAGCTCATCATTGTACATATAATCAGCAAACAAGTGAAAGCAACAACACTTTTGAAGTCAGTGTCGGTGCCCATCGGACGATTCTCCGGTGCTTCAGAGGGCCAGTCCAACATTGGTCATGTCAGGAAAGGGCACATGACTGTTGCAGTCAATCAGTGGTAATTGAACCGCCAGGGCAGGAAGCAAATTGAAGACCCAGCAAGGCAGCAAACATAAGCAGTGGGCCTGCTTGCTAGTATTTATGTGCTATTGAGGTCTTCTCCTCATCATGGACTAACTGCCAAGTAGATACATTTTCTGAAGCCTTGTCTTTAATAGCAACGTTATGCTTAAACCAATGATCTGTGTTGCCAAAACTTAGAACTTAATGGAAAGAGAAAAGCATTTTGCTTATTTCTACTTGTAAGAAATTCCATGTATCATATACATATACACTCACCGGCCACTTTATTAGGTACACCATGCTAGTAACGGGTTGGACCCCCTTTTGCCTTCAGAACTGCCTCAATTCTTCGTGGCATAGATTCCACAAGGTGTTGCAACGATGCTCAATTGGTACCAAGGGGCCCAAAGAGTGCCAAGAAAATATTCCCCACACCATGACACCACCACCACCAGCCTGAACCGTTGATACAAGGCAGGATGGATCCATGCTTTCATGTTGTTGACGCCAAATTCTGACCCTACCATCCGAATGTCGCAGAAGAAATCGAGACTCATCAGACCAGGCAACGTTTTTCCAATCTTCTACTGTCCAATTTCGATGAGCTTGGGCAAATTGGAGCCTCAGTTTCCTGTTCTTAGCTGAAAGGAATGGCACCCGGTGTGGTCTTCTGCTGCTGTAGCCCATCTGCCTCAAAGTTCGCCGTACTGTGCGTTCAGAGATGCTCTTCTGCCTACCTTGGTTGTAACGGGTGGCTATTTGAGTCACTGTTGCCTTTCTATCAGCTCGAACCAGTCTGCCCATTCTCCTTTGACCTCTGGCATCAACAAGGCATTTCCGCCCACAGGACTGCCGCTCACTGGATGTTTTTTCTTTTTCGGACCATTCTCTGTAAACCCTAGAGATGGTTGTGCGTGAAAATCCCAGGAGATCAGCAGTTTCTGAAATACTCAGACCAGCCCTTCTGGCACCAACAACCATGCCACGTTCAAAGGCACTCAAATCACCTTTCTTCCCCATACTGATGCTCGGTTTGAACTGCAGGAGATTGTCTTGACCATGTCTACATGCCTAAATGCACTGATTTGCCGCCATGTGATTGGCTGATTAGAAATTAAGTGTTAACGAGCAGTTGGACAGGTGTACCTAATAAAGTGGCCGGTGAGTGTATATAGTCATATAAATATCATAAATAAATATGTATCTATACAAACATATATACTGTATATATACAATCCATCCTCTTACTGGGTTAGATTCGAAAGGTTAGGTGCAATAAAATGAGAGACACCAGTAAGTATATAAAAACATATATTGTATAGCATGTAATATTGACTTTTTGTTATTAAAGAATTTGGATATGCACAGTAAAATAAAGAAAGAAATCAATTTTTACATAAACACACATAATCAACCAATTACCAATGTCATTTAAAAATCATATAACATTTAACAATATACAATGTTATGTTACCATCCAAGGCCCTCACCCATGTGCAGCGCTCTCCATGTGCCCCATATGTCTGTTGGCTTCTTCCCCAAGAGACAAAGAGGCTGTCCAAAAGCATGTTGGTCTATTTTATAGCTTATCTCCAGGCCATACCTGCCCCAATTACCCTTGGGGCCTGAAAACCTTTAGTGTTGCATCCCCCTCTTTCATCTAGAAAGTAGAGGCTTATCAGTCACGTTTACAATGCTATGGCATCTGGGCACAGGCAGATACCTTTTGTTCTTTCAATTAGCACCTGAATGAGATGTGTGGTCTTTCAAGATGTTCCCATGAGAAACCAGTATTTTCCCACAAGTGAAATACCTCCTATTTACCATATCGAAGTATACCATATCATATGTCTTTCAATATGTAAAAATCTGTATTTCTTACATACTAAAAATGAACACAGAGTTCTATTTCATGATTTTTTTCCATCCTCAATTATTTAGTTTTCATGCAGAATTTGTAACAGTTTATTTTACTTGCCTGAAGACATC
This sequence comes from Phyllomedusa bahiana, assembly GCA_025379985.1. NCBI lineage: Eukaryota > Metazoa > Chordata > Amphibia > Anura > Hylidae > Phyllomedusa > Phyllomedusa bahiana. Next base: position 13,842 of record JAODAL010031557.1, read on the forward strand.
ACATAGTACTAAGAAAATGAGTCTACTAAGAATAAAAGATTGTGTGCATCGTAGAAGATAATAACAAAATTCTCATTATCAACTTTAAAGGAAATTTTAAAAAAAGTAGGTTGGTTGTTCACAAAGTTATTTTGCTAACGCATATGATATCTCACAGCTAATAAGAGAAGACTAGTTCATATAAGACTAAATTGTATCTTAGTCATCCACTCAGATCTGAAGGACACCCTGCAAGTAGCTGGTACGAGAATCAGCGCTTGTCAGCATTTGTCTTGACACAGTAATCAGTAGTGCTGTCTAACATAGTGTGACATCTTAACGAAAGTTGCATATTTTTTTTTTATCTACATTTGCATGCTGCTGTTATATCGTCTGATATATCAAGAATTCATTAAGATAATTAAACTTGTAGGTGAAGGTTAACACTATGTGGATCATTTATATTATAAGGATTTCATATGATAGCTGTCAACTTTCTTGTAGCCAATGTTCTCTTGAAAATACCATTTTATGTATTTATTTATGTAACTTATATGGCGCTAACATATTCCACAGCTCTGTATAGAGATTGTCACCATTCACATCATTTCCTGTCCTAATAGGGATCACAATTTAATTTCCCTTTTGATTTCAGATATAAATGCTTACTAGGATCAATTTTCATGGGAAGTCAATTAACCTTAAAGGGATTTTCTCACCACATTGATTAGATTTTAACATGTAGTAAAAGGTAAATGAAGATTAATACCAAATACATTGCTGTTTTGATTTTGCTTTGTTAGGAGATAAAGCAGATTTTATCTACTGCTAGTGTACACATGTTTCTTTTGGTTACCAACCATCTCTCACTGTTCTTTCTGTTATCTGATTGCTCCAAATTGCAGTCTGACCATGGTGAGTCACACTCTGCTGAGTCTTATCTTTTGAACAGGATTGTGTTTACCTAATTGACAAGTTTTAACCCTTAGGCTAGATCTACATAGCATAGGACACAATACTCATTGAAAACCAATTCCTAAAACCGTTTTGAACCCTGAGTGTTTTCTCAGTTTTTTGTCGAAATCTGCCAGAATTCTAATTTTTTTTTGGGGGGGGGCTCGCTTTTTGTAGTGGTCTTTGGTTCGGTTTTTGGCACCGTTTTTGGGCGTTTTTAAAATGGTTTCCAGTCAGTTTTCACTGGTTTTTAAATGTATGCACAAATCAAGCCATGTGATTTAACTCCACCCTACTGGTGGAGTTACAAGTCACTCCCTTTAAGGCTACAGTTGCCATTTTGAATGCATTGGCTGCAGTCGTGTCCCTTTGCTTGCTGCATTGTGTTTATTTTTGTAAAATATTACTAAAATGAGCCGATCACATTTATTTGTGATATCATCAGATTCCAGTGGCGATGAGGAACAGCAACATATGGAGAGACCACTTTCACTCATTAAAGTACACTGATGGGAAATGTGATTGTTAATGGTCGTGCTTCACAATGTGTTGGTTCATTAGTGTAGAAGGGTATGTAAAGCATGCTATTGCTTTTATCTGTAATGTAGTCTTAGTTATTTTGTTAAGTTAATAACATTATGTTGCTTGCCTGTATAGGCTGCTGAAAGGCGTCAGTACTGGGGGCACCCAATAAATGAGCAGCAGTATAAACAAGGACACATTGTACACTTGGGACACTTGTACTCAGAATAGAGAAGGTATAAACTTTTGTCTTTTCGTATCTAAGGACTATATTAATGCAATCATACCACTGTATTTTCATTTTTGTCTAACGAATACCATACATCGATTTCAAATTTTTCTTTTTCATGTAGTTTCCCTGAGAATTTTTTTACACAAATTACACATATGTCAAATGAAGCATTCAATTTGTATCAATGCATTTAAAAAAAGAATACAACATAAACACTTTTTGACCACATTTTGTGGTTACCAAGATAAATTCTTATTATCAGTGGCCTCCTGCTTTTTCATCATGCAATCTCACACACCTCTAATGGACTTCGTTTCAGGTGAGCTGGCTTAATTATTTTTTCCTTTTATACTGTAAGTACATTTTTTCACGTTTCCCAGTAAATTTTATAGTACTGTCAATGGCACCACTAAAAAAGTTCATCTTGTCCGGCAAACAAAAAGCCCTTATATGTTTATGTAAAAATGTAAAACTTATGGCTCCTGTAAGGCAGGGAGGAAAAAGATCAAGAGCCAAAATATTATAACCGGCTGTCAGAAAAGGGTTAAAGCATTGTTGCAATAGTCTGGTACCTTTCTATTTTCTATCCTGCCAAGCACATCATTGTTGTTCAGTGTCCTCCCGATAGTGGACACTAATGTTAATAATAGCTAATGTGAATAAGGTTACCTTGGATTCCTTTTTGACCTTGAGAATTATTATGCACCTTGCTCTTGGCATGTTCTTTGTTGATAGACCACTTCTGGGGGGGGAGTGGTTATGGTCTTGAATTTCCTCTACCTGTACACAATCTGACTGAGCATTAGTTAGGGGCAAACTCTTTAGAGATGTTTTCTTATCCTTTTTCAGCCTGATGAGCATCAACAACTCTAGAATTCTAGATATCTCCTTTGTTTATGCCATGATTGCATCTGTGTGAAGATCAGAAATTGTTAAATCCCTATCCTTTAAATAAAACCAGTGGTCCATTCACGCCTGTCATCCCATTGATTGAAAAGATATTGACTCTAATTTAACCCTAAAATTATCTGATAATCCTAAAGGTTCAAATACTTTTGTCACTCACAGAAATATAATAGTGAATCATTTTCATCAATAAATAAATGTGTCAAACATTGTTGATTAATTTATATAATGTATTCTCTTTGAGGATCTGCTTTTCATCTGATGTAGTTTTAGGTTAAATCTTTGCAGAAAAATAGAAAATTCTGAAGGGTTCACAAATTTGTGTAAATACACAAGTAAATATGCAGAACTGAGAACCTATAGGTATACATAGGAACCCCACTGAGTTTGGCATATATGCATGAGCACTTCTCTCCTTTCACTTCTCTGCACAGTGTCCTCTGTTTTACCTGGCTGTCTGGCAAGGCCTTAAAAAGGATTTTTTATAAATTTGGCTTGATGTCTGGTCTCTACTATACAGGTCACATCTTTTTATTTTGTATGTTCACTGTGTACATCACTTTCTGTCACTAGGATTTGTGAGGGTGCGGTGCCCATATGGGAGGTGTAGACATTCTGTACGCCCTTCTGTACGTCCCTTTTTCCCATTTTGCAAACAAATTTATTTATTTATTTTTTTTTAAAAAGCTACACATCACAGAGCTCATAGAAGTTCAATCTATTAAAATAACATATTTTTTGCATATGGTGAGTACCATCGAAGAAAAAAATTCTCAGCGCCAAAAATTTGGGTTTTTTGGGGTGATTTCATGTCCAAAAAAAGTGAATAAAAATGATTAAAAAGTCACAAAATGGTACCAATAAAAACTACACTTCAGTCCGCATAAATAATACATTACTCAGGTCACATTTAAAAACCATAAAGTTATTGATCACAGAAAATGGCATTTTAAGAAAAATAAAAAAAATAGAAAAAGGTTTTGTGTTTTAAGCACTAAACATAATGAAAACTCTAAGGGCGACATATATGAATGGGGCTGCGCCAGCCTCAAAAAGCTGTAGTAGACCAGTTCTATAGATGTATGAACAGGCATACTCCAAACCTTGGCGCAATAAGTGCTCGGTACCGCACAAAAGACAATTCTTAGCACGCCAAAGTTTTGGGGCACTCTGGGGGCGTATTGCCCGCATTAGTAAAAGTAGACACATTTATGATTCTTTGATGCCAAAACTTGGGCGCAGAACAGTTAGAACAGCCAGACCAAGTTAAAGGTGGTCTGCCTGAGCCTGAGTTGTTGTATTGGCACTAGACTGTGCCTGTATGTATGAACTGCAGAAGAACAGGTTCATACATTCTTGCGCAGTCTATACTACCTAAAAGCGATTTAGAACTGGTCTAAAATTCACACGTCGCCCTAAGAATTTTGTATCACTGAAATCATATCAACCTACAGAACATATTTAGCACATCATTTATTCTGCTGCATGAACTTAATGAAAACTAAACTCCCACAAAAATGATGCAATTGCATTTTTTCATAGAATTTTTTGGGAGTTTCTCAGTACATTGTTTGGTTAATGGCTTGAAAAGTACATCGTGTCCTGCAAAAAACAAGCCCTCATTTGGTATTTAGATGGCAAAATAAAATAATTATGGTTCTTGGAAGGCGGGGAGGAAAAAACGAAAACCAAAAATTTTAAAATGGCTGCAATTAAGGGAGGGGGGGTAAACATTGGTATTAATATCAAAATATGTAATCACAAAGTTACAGTTACTGGAAAAACATAGAAGACTTTTTTTCATGATAGGCTGAATTATTGTTACAAAGGTGTAGTAAAACTGAGTTTGTCAATGTGGTGACCTGGCATGTCATCTGGGGTTTTACAAATGACAGCAAATACATCTACTTTTTTATGTTAGCTCAGAGTATTATAACAAAGCAGAAATGATTATTTATCTCTTCACCCCACATTGATTTTCTGTAACTAATTCTGATCTGTCTCATCGTCTTTCTTTTATTTTGATAAGTGCCCAGAGTTTAGTATGTACATAACATGAACGTTTTGTTACGCATGTATTCATATCTTCTTTATATTTTGTGTATTAAAATATCTTGCAAAGTAATAAAACTTTCAATGCTGCTGATTATAATAATATCTTTTCTGTTATCTCCCTTTTTCCGAAAACAGAGGCTAGAAATAGATTCCTATGAATGTGCTTCGATGGAATTAATGACATGTCATCTATTATTTATGTGGAGAGATTTGTCTCTAACTGAAATATATTCAGCACAGATATACTTTATGTCCCCCTTTCTTGGCCTTGCTGAACACTACCATTGGTTTTGATGATATAAGGACAGCATTTGCAGTACACCTGTGATTTAAATCAGGCACAGACTAGATTATGGAATCAGGACTTTAGCACAGAAGCAGAGGAATATAAATGTAGCAAAATGAGAAAAACAATTAAGATATCTCAGAGGTGTATAACTCTATAGATATTCAGCTGATTTGAAGATAACTGGTCACTTTATTTACCTGCTGCAACTGTAACTGATGATGATGCTGACGTTATTGTATCTGACATGCCCCTCTGAATGCTATCTATCAGATAAAGAGAAGCAAGAAGTAAGCTAAAGCTGAAAAAAGCAAGGCCAGCTTAAAGGGGTCTCTCACTACAAGGATTGCTTTTTATGTTAAAGATCTTACAAAAACAAGCGACTTTGCAATATGTGTCCATTAACAGTGTCCTACCTTTTGCTAGATATCCTCTCTTGTATGGGCTGCATCAGCTACTCAGGTTGCTATGGCTACAGACCTGTTTGATCTCTCCTGATAGGCTGCCAGTGCTGGTCACTGTAGCTACAGACCTGTTGTCCTCAGCAGTTCATCACTGCAGGTCAGTAGTAGTCAGTAGAAGCCATTAAACACGTCCCAGAATTAAAAAAAATTAAACTGAGAGAATAGGACTGAGGAAAGAAGAATCGATGTAGTGAGACAACCCCTTTAAGGTGTCTACTCAGGGGAATAGCATATAAGGGGTGCAGAGATAGCAGTCCCTACCATCCCTGCAGTCTGAGAGGGCCCAAAATCCCTTCTGCCACAAAAGAATTAAATGGTATTTGTAAATTACACATGGTAGGGTCCAGGAGCTTCAAGTTCCAAATTATGCCTCTGTGCCATGATATGGAGAAGTTAACTTCAAACTAACTCTGAGCCGTCGACCAGCTCTAGACAAAGGTAAAGACATTACTTACACATTTTAAGCTAAATAGAGTAATTCCCTGTTTACCTTCAAATCGGTATCTGTCATGTCACAGTTATGTCACAATCGATGTTGCAAAAAACTCGTTATGCGTTGTTTGGCCTCGCAGATACATCGCGCCATATTCAATATCTGTGAGTATGTAACCATCCCTTATTCACTGCAGCTACTGCAGTGCCGTAAAGCCACATCATCTTTTACTGTATCCCGCTTACAATGGTCTTTATGCCTCATTACATTGTTACATTATACTATACTGTACAAGACATTTTTTACTGCCTCTTTATCCATTGTTTCGCTATCCATCACACTTTTCTCGAACTTCACCCCAGCGGATGACAGGGTATCCAGTAGTTAAATACAATATGTATCTTAAAACATACAAGCGACCCTTATCTCACGCTGAATTTATCACTATGAAAACACTCTTGACCAGGTGCATTGTTACAGGGGGTGCAGAGGTAACAGTTGCTACCGGACCCTGAAGTCTGAGTGGGTCCAAAGGCCCCTCTACCACATAGGACAACACCAGTATTCTGAATAGCACATGGTAGATGGGGTCCTTCTAGAGATTTTGGATTTGGGCCCAGAAACTTGAAGTTACACCTCTGCTCTTGACCACATAGCTGCTACCTACTCCACTTCTTTCCTAAACACACTTTACTTTTATCATAAAGGAACATGTGTTAAGTTTTTTTTTACTACAATATTATATAAAAGTAATCATCTCATACAATACCAATAAAATAACAACACACAAAATAAAACCAATACAATGTCACCAAATTCATGTAATGCACACATTTTATGCAATAAGGGTCTGATATAATTGTAAATCATGCCTAACAACAGTGTAATGCAGCACAAAAGGGGCAGCACGATGGCTCAATGACTAGTACTGTTGCCTTTCAGTGCTGGGGTCCTGAGTTCAGATTACCTGTGGCTATTCTGTTCTAGTAAATCTATGTGTTCCCTGTAAAATAATAATTCTGAAGCATCTTCCCTTATATCTCTGTGTTGTACTGTTCTTCTCTTATTCCTGCTAGAAATGTATTACTGAATCTGTTAGTGGTATATCACCAATTGTGTCCCTGCACAATCTGACATTGTCCAATCAGTGTTGGCAGAGTTAGGTTTTTACAGGGGATTCACACCCCAAATTTGAAAACCAAAGGGGAATTTTGGTTAACACCCCAATTTTACAGATTTTCCCCAATAATCCCAATTTTAATTTAAGGAATTAAAAAAGGAAAACGCCAAACACAACAAAAAAGGGTTTTTTTAAAGAAAAGGGATTAAAATTCTTCCCGGAATTGTTATTGTAAAAACATTAAAAACCAAAAACAAGAAAATTTATTTTAAAAAAAAACGGAAAAAATTTTCAAGGTCCTTTTTAAAAACTTGTCCTTTAAGTCTTTACTTATGCACTGTACACAAATCATGGATCAATGGATATCAGTTGAAAATTAAATAAGATAATTTACCATTACCGACAATGGGGTATCAAACTCAGAGTCGCTGCTCTGTTTCTGGAGCTAGTTTCCCGTTTCTCTCTACCTGTTGGTCTTACAAATGAGAGAGTGACAGCTGTACATATGCACATTTTTATATTTACAAATATGAAATTGGGGCATGCTTGTGATGTAAAATTGACATAAAACTACTATGAATAGGGGCATGTCCCCACTGCATGGGTTTTCGGCCGTTTTTTCAGGTGGTTTGTCGTTTTGCAGACCATCTGAAAAACTGGACGAAAATGAGCAAAATGGGGCGCTATGGAAAACGCATGCAGCAGTCCCCACTGCACAGGTTTTCCGCCCGCGGGCCGCCTGTAAATCATTGAGCATGCACATTCTTCCGTCCGGTTTTCGGACGGAATATGTGCATCTCAATGTGAAGGGGGAGGGCTTTTCTCCGCTCATCGCAGACAAAAGCCGCCCCCCTCGCGGCCATGGGGAAAGCCGCAAAACAGTGCAAATACCAGTCGCATAAACCGACCGGTATTTGTCACTTGCCGTGTAAACGTTCCCTAAGGGCCACATGTATCAAAACTGTCTAGGTCTAAAACTCCCTTTATTGCCCATAGCAACCAATCAGAGCGCCCCTCTCATTTTCCCAGAGCTCTATATGAAATGAAAGGGGAGCTGTGATTAGTTACTATGGGCAACAAAGTGAGTTTTAGACTCTGACAGTTTTTATACATGTGGCTCTAAGTGTCTACAGCATCTTATTGTTCCATGCTGGATGGTCTGATCACCTGCAGTGATGATGACCAGGACTCCAGAGAGCACACCTGGGGTGTGAAATTGCATACGCAGTGGCCATGGACGCAAACAGACCACTTCCTCAGTAGCATTTGTTGTGCAGTGGGAAAAAGTATTAAATCCTGAATCCTGCATCCTGGTTCATGTGATGTAACTGAGGGGTGAACGTTTTCAAAACACAAGAACTGAGGGGGTGAATATTGTCATGAACCTCACACCTCCCCCTTTAGCGGGTACTAGGGGCTCACTCACCCCCTCCCCCAGTCGGGACAATCCATCGGCCTTGCCGTGTTCTCTGCCCCTCCGATGGCGAATAGCGAAGTAGTACTATTGAAGTGCCAAGCTCCAGCGCAGCAACTTTCCATTGGTTTCAGAGATAGTGTGTAACCAGTCCTGGGGGTTGTGATCCATCTCCACGATTAAATGGTGCCCATACAAATAAGGCTGCAGAAGCTGCAGGGCCCACACCGTTGCCAGTCATTCCTTCTCCATCATGGAGTAGGCCACCTAAGTCGGCAGAAGCTTCCGGCTCCGGTACATAACAGGGTGTTCCTGGCCCATTGTGTCAATCTGGCGCGGTCCCATTGGGGCACAGTCCCACCTTTCCCACCCTCTGACAGATGTCACATGAACTGCAGTAGACAGCCACATTGGTCCCCATATGTGGCCAGTAGAAATGCTGGGCTAGCCTGGCCTTGAACTTGGTGACCCCCAGGGGTCCGACCATCAGAATTTCATGTGGTCGGAGCATCACGTGGTACAGCCGTCCTTGGTCCCAGACCACCAGTGCAGTGTTTAAGTCCAAGGGAGGCTGTGCCACCTGCTTCTTGAGAGCTTTCAGGCTGTTGTCAGTCTCTAACGCCACCTGAAACTCCTGACTAGACGTGGCCAGAATGAACGAGACTGCCATGTCTTCTATCTCCTGCCCTCCTCCTGCCCTGGCAACCATTTGGTCAGAAGGGGGGAATCCCTTAGGCCCCTTGTGCGACCTCTATGCGCAACAGCAGCCATGACCTCAGCAACCACTGGTAGTGCCCCCTTTCCTTCGGCTTCTGACCACGTCCCCAGTTCAAACGGACTAACTCGGCCCTCTGACACTTTGGATGTAGGGGAACCCTGCAGTTTGACTTTACCTGGGATCTCTACCTCTCCTGCATGCTCCCCCACTGTCTGCCTCTTGTTTGTTCCATCTGCAGACATACTGGTGAACAACAAATCCCAGCAGGCTTGCTGGACATCCCCTGCTGCCTCATTGCAGCTTCCTGACTTTACCTCCTCTCCCCAGGATGGAGAGGAACACATCACACCACCTATCCCCACACTCCCATCAGTATGCAGGTTAATAACATTGTCATCATTATTATTAACTGGGATGGACGTTGCATTACATTTGGGCGGAGCTGATCTTGGGCGTTCAGGAGCCTCAAAGAATTCCACTAGCTGCCCCAAGTCTATCTCTAACGAGACACTGGCTGGAATGTTGGGCAATACCCCACCTTCCAAACTCCCTGCCCGGCACCCAAGTCCAAATACATCTTGGTGACTGGCAGCACTGGCACAACACCTCCAATTCTGGAGATAGGGTAAGTCATGCCCTGTGAGGACACTAGCTTAGAGCGTACAACAGTCATCTCCATGCCGGTGTCCAGTCATGTCCAGTCATCTCCATGGCCCTGTCCCGGCCTATGGTGATGGGCTGATAGTTGTTAAAGGACCTTCCCTCACCCATACACAAAACATTGGGCGGCTTCTGGAAAGGGGACTGGGAAGGGCCCTTCTTGCGCTGGGAACACATGGCATTGAATTATCCCGCATGTTTGCAAAGGTGTCAGAGTCAGGGTTCCCCCATGGACTGGGAAGCATGGGCTGGGGGAGCCCTGTTTTTAGAGGTAGGGACAACTGGCATCACATGTGCCTTACCCCCTCTCCAGGCATCTCGACCTCCGGAGTCCAATTGTTGGCACACTTGTCCACGAGGTTTGCTGAGGCAGATGCCCTCTTTGGTTTCCTGTCACAAAGATTCTGGGGATCTTCTGGGCAGTTCCACAAGAACTGCTCTGTCGCGATGAGCTCCTTCAGCTGCTGGACGGTAGTGAGCTCCAATCCCGAGTTCCACTGGTCAACTGCTCTCATTAGGGCCCGCATGTGGTCAGGCCAGCTGTCTGTAGGACACTGCTGCAAACTCCAGAGCTTCTTCCAGTATGTCTCAGGGGTTAATTTGTACTGCTGGGCCAAAACCTGCTTGATAGCCTCAGAGTTCAGCGCAGTCTTGCTGGGAAGCTCCCCAAAGATTTCCAGGGCTTTATCCTTGAGGCGAGGGGTTTGGAACCGGACCCACTGATCCACGGGTAGATGATGCTGGTGGCAAATTTTTTCAAATGCAAGCAAGAAGGTGTCCAGATTCCCACCTTTATCCAACATGGGGAATTACTCCGTCCATAGCTTTGGGATGCAGGTTCCAGGAGACTTGTGACTGGCTGGGATTGGCTGTGCAGATCGTATTTGGAGCACCTGCAGTTGGCACTCACGCTCATGCTGGCATTCTGCAGCTGCCGCCTCTGCTTGCTCATGACGCTCTGCAGCCTCTGCTCCACAGTCTCCAGGAGCGTCTCATAAGTGTCATGGTCCCCAGCCTCAAGCTTAGTCAGGGAAGCTTGCAGGAGGACAGATGAGGTGAAGCAGCCCACTTCGGGACTGACTGCCTGCACCTGGCTCCTTGAGGACCGCGAGCAGGACTTCCTTTCGCCTTCTTTCTCGGCGACATATGCCCTCCATTGGTGCTGCTTATTTAACTGTTTCATGTTCTTAGGACATGCAAACAGTTAAAACCCATGGTGGACAGGTAGCCATCTCTTCCTGCCCTGCCAATAATTGTTATAGGCTGCAGGCTGCCTACATGGTGTCAGCATGGTGTCCCAACATAGGTGGCATGATGATATTGGTGTGGTTGGGGATGGTTAGAGGTGTCACCCATTGTTTGGGCATGGCCAACTGCACTGCCAGGCCCTGCCCACACGACATGTGAATGCTTCTTGATAACCTTGGTGTCATGCTTTCACAGTGGCTAGTGGACCTACTGTTCCACTACCAAGCTTACTCTGAAGGGGCAGCTGACTAGCACAAGTCCATATTGCCAATGCAGGCACAACGCTGACAGAGGACCAAAATGGATGGCAAGGGGCCAGGAGACATGCTTGGTACTAAAACAATGAGACACTGGGCTAAACAGATGTAAAGGCAAAACAGAGGCTAAGGTGCAAAAACACAGACTAAGAACACAGAACAGAGACACAAACGGAAACAGAGACTAGACATAGAGCTAGAGATAAGGCTCAGAACACGGACTAGGACTATAGTGAGAACACAGGCTAGGAGCAAGACAGGACAAGGACTATAGCTAAGAACACAGGCCAGGAACCAGACAGACAGACAAGGACCCGACAGAACACTGACCAGACAGGCAAAGACCCGACAGAACACAGACCAGACAGACAAGAGCCAATTCAAATATCATAGGAACATATGAATATCATAGAACCACAGGACAGAATATAAACCAGGACACAGGCAGACTGGACAAGACCCAAGCACAGCAGAAATGCTAAGCAATGATCAGGCCGACAAGAACCAAGGCAAACATCGCAGGAACATAGATTAGAAACACAGGACAGACCATAAAGGTCTCCACAATGCTGCTCCTCCGTACATCTCCTCCCTCATCTCTGTCTACCACCCTACCCGCTCTCTCCGCTCTGCTGATGATATCAGTTTACACTCATCAATCATCCGAACCTCCCATGCCTGTCTCCAAGATTTCACACGTGCGGCACCAGTTCTCTGGAACATGCTACCGCGGGCGATCAGGCACACTCAGAACTCTCATAGCTTTAAAAGGGCCCTGAGAATACATCTTCTCACTCTGGCCTACCAGAATCCCTAATGCTAACACCCTCCCCCCTCCCCCCACACTCCCTAGCGCACTCATCTCATTTTCGGCACTTAACTGTATATAGATGTACTGTTTGGGTGGCAGGTTCATCCGAATTCTACATAAAACAACCCCATATTTATGTCACATGGCTGGACCATTGTAAATCTAGCACTTCTTACCCTTCGTCTCTCCCGTACACCCTAATAGATTGTAAGCTCTTGCGAGCAGGGCCCTCTCACCTTGTGTCTCATCTGTAAGTAGCTTTTCATTGTGCAATGTATTTCTTTTGTCTGTACCTACACCCTCCAAATTGTAAAGTGCTGTGGAATATGTTGGCGCTATATAAAGATTATTATTATTATTATTATAAACCAGGACAGACTGGACACGATTCAAACAGACATGCTGAGCAAGGGTCACGCCCAGAGGTGTGGGAGAGATTGCTTAATAAAGCACCAGGTGGAAGAGGATTGGCTAGAGAACCACACCCAGCTGAAACAACACAGGAAAAATCCCAGCAGGATGCGGCCACGCTTCCCCTAGAAGCCAGGAGGTGCATACAGTATGGCCAAACAAACAGGAAAAGCCATATGGCAAACACAAGGTAAGTCGGCAACCAGCGGGCAGCAACATGACACTAGAAATGCCCCAGACTGTGTGGGAATGCCCCCAGACCAGCAGGCAATGCCCATTTTGGGGTGGGTTTTGCATAAGCCATCTGTTGGGCCACAAGATGTCCACAGGCTATGTGTTGTGTAGGCCTGCATTAGATGAAAAGAGCTTTCTTACTTACATTGTATTTTTGGACATGAACACATTTGAGACTCATAATTTACCATCAAAATTGCTTACATTGTATGTACCATAATATTGTATGGAGGATATTTAATTTATGTCTGTGCTAATAACTATTCCATTATTAGATCAGATGTTTCTCTTTTGTTTGTCATGTTGCATTCCCTCCTGGCACACCAAGCTGCTTCTCATTCAAGAACCTGAACAAACATCTGATTTACTTTTCCGAGCAGATGTGAGGAGTCTATATTTAGGGACTGATAAAGAGCTCCTTAATTAGCCCGACATATCTGTCATGGTTGTAAGTATATCATGGATTGTTTGGTAAAATATACAGCAACTAAAAAAAAATTACTGGCAATGATTAATAACAGTACAACAGGTCAATTTATTTCAAAATTGACTCACTTGGCCCCGGAAATTCTATGCCAGGATAAACTATATGTGACTTACATGTATAATTTAATGCTCCAGGTAATTTTTGTGTGGGTAGACTGAAAAATTGCCTGGGGTATGACATTGTCATAAGCCATTTAAAACCATTTGTGCAAATGACGTTGGTGATGCAGGCTCACAACAGACCAGGCTTTGCAAAGTAAAGAAAAATCACAGGTCACCGAGACTAATCATTTAGAGACTCCTCAAAGCTGGGCGCTGAGTGGTACAGCATAGCTGTATTACTCATAGGTTCCTGTATGAAGAGATAAGATGTGAAGTGTAGTAATTATTCTTGTCTGTCAAACGTCAGACTGTGCTTAGCTGATCATAATTTTAAAACTAGCTTAGCAACACATCCAACTCCTTCTCCCACTAAGCACATTTATACCAAACAAGTACATAAGTTGATGAACTGATAAATAAGCACTACACTTTCAAGATGTACTTCATGACTTGGCTTATAAATGAGTAAGACTCATTGAATTATAAGAAAAGAGACAGAAAAGAAACTATAATATTTTAACAACATATTTTATTCCTTATCATTACTTGAGTTGGTGCTTTAGAAGGTAGGGCAATTCGAACATTTATTAAGAATAATTTGCTTAATTAAAAATTTCTTTGAAAAATGCTAAGTACTATTAAAGTACCAAATTGTCTCTCTTATTAAGTGTATGTGTTATAAAAAGGACCCGCTAAAGGAATAAAATCCTGTACCAGTTAGGCTAGGTTCACACGGCTTAACTGCGGGACGTAATTACGTCCCGCAATTACGCCGTGTGGCAGGGGGCGGGGCGGGATCGGGGGGCACTTCGCCGGCCCCTAGACAATCACTGCTAGCGGCGCGTATACGCTGCTAGAAAGTGACATGTCAATTATCTCCCCGCCCGGCGGATTCGCCGGGCGGGGAGAGGAGACATAATCCATAGTTCTCTATGAGAACTGTGAATTACCGTAATGAATGGGTCGTTTTCAGCCCGTAATTGGCGCACTACGGCGCGTAATTATGGACTGAAATACGGCCCATTTTAAGCCATGTGAACATAGCCTTAGGGTTTATGCGCAAAGCCAGTACAGACCATGGATGGTGGCCCAATGAGTCTTTACAGATCCGTGTTTTGGACTATAGAGACTATTCCTCCTGCAAGATACTCTATTTTCTTCTACAAACAATCCTTATAGGAGATAATACCTGAATGATATATTATCCTAACACTGTAACTCTGATATATTAAGTAACACTGTATTCCTTTTTATTCAGTTGGATGGCCATGGAGACAGAATAGAGGCCCATAGAATTCTGTAGTTGCTGCTGTAATAGATAGCAGAAAGTTCATAAATTAGTAGAACTGATAAATCAGCTTTGCCAATAAGTTAACAGGGTCACTTATAAGAAAATAAAAGGAGCAGCTTCTAGGCTTCCAAACAGAGACATCACCACTATACAAAGCTGGTCATTTCCAAACAGTAATGTAAATTTGCGGTGGTGATGTCCTCATTTAGAAGTGACAAATTGTCAACAGAAGACAAAGGAAACGTGACGTTTCTTCTTATTATTGAGAGCCCAGAAGTGGCTCCTTTCAAATTCTTATGTGGACAACCTCTTTAAGATATCTTAAAATGGATATTGGTGAAACCACACAGTTGGCCAGCTTTATGCATCCCAAACCATATCCCATATGGCCACCAATGGCTTGCCACGACAAGCGCATGGTTCTATGGGCATGGATCTATTCCTACCCTAAAATTTTACTAGTGTCACCAAAAGGCCTGGTGTATTTCTATAGATCAACAGCCATCTAGACAGAAAAGCATCTCCAAGAAGAATTATATAGCCCCTCTTAAGTCAGTAGGTATATAAGCCCCCCTCTTTAAGTAGATAGGTAATTGTATACAGTAGGTCCCCTCATTAAGTAGAAAGGTAGGTGTATAGGTCACCCATTAGGTAGGTAGGTATATAGGGCTTCCCGTAGGTAAGCAGGTATAAAGGCCCCTCATTAAGTAGTTAGGTACATAGTTCCCCCCATTAAGTGGATTGGTTGTTAAATAGGTTCCTCAGTAAGCAGGTACAAATAAAGCTCTCCAGTAGATAGGTATATAGCAACCATAGTAGATAGGTAAGTATATAGTCTCCACAGTAGGTAAGTATATAGGGCCCCCAGTAGGTAGGTAGGTTTATAAGGTCCCCAATAGTTAAGTAAATATATAGGGCACTCCAGCAGAAAGGAAGTTATATAGGCCCCCCCAGTAGGTCAGTAGGTATAAAGCCTCACAGTGGGCGACATGTATGATCGGGCTTTCCGCCTGTTTTTTGGCGTATACTGCGCCTCCCGGCCCGAATCCCCCTGTCGGAGGCAGGGATGCGGTGTTAGGTGCAGCGTTCGCCACTTTCAGCTGCGCCTCGCATGAAGGGGCGGGCAGTGGGCGCGGCACGCTCGAAAACTCCGAGGCATGTACGATCGCGCGTAGGCAACGCGAGGCGCAGTGCAGCGCTCAGCAGCTCCGACAGGCCGATCTAGTTTATTTTTGTCTAAATGCTAAGGCAGAGGTGACGTGACGCATGATCGTAACATGCGAGGAAGCAGATAGAAGATCGCTACACAAATCTCGGCGCTCCTCTCCGTGCAGCAGGAGTATGATTCCGAAAAAATCGCCTTTATAAAGGCGGAAAACAGTGTCAGAAAAGAGCTGAACGTAAAAAATAAACATAATTAAAAAAAAATTACTTTCCAAAACTCTAGAACGGCGCAATATCCAGAATTAGGATATTGTAAATTGCCGGGAAATACAGTAATTCAAATTCTGAAAGCTATTTTCATTGGTCGGCATAAACCGGCCAATCAGAATAGGAGCGACAGTGAACCATTAAAACCTATGGGGAAGGATTGACCAATCAGAATCCACGGCGGGACAGTTCAAAATACAGTAAAAATGGTGAAAAAAGCTGATTGGCTGAGCTAGCGAGGGCTTGGCTAGCTCGGCCAATCAGAATAGGAGCTACAAAGACCCATTATATCCTATGGAGAAGTTTAGACCACCCAGAATCCACGGCGGGACAGTTCAAAATACAGTAAAAATGCTGAAAAGAGTTGATTGATTAAGCTAGCGGGGACTTGGCTAGCTCAGCCAATCAGAATAGGAGCGACAGAGACCCATTAAAACCTATGGAGAACTATTGACCAATCAGAATAGGAGCGACAAAGTCCGATTATATCCCATGGAGTAAGTTTGGACCAATCAAAATCAAAGGCGGGACAGTTCAAAATACAGTAAAAAGACAGAAAAGAGTGATTGGCTGAGCTAGCGGGCGCTTGGCTATCCCAGCCAATCAGACGCGCGAGCTCCTACTCCCATTATAGTCTATGGAGAGATGGCCGCTCTGAAATCTCGGCGCTCAGCGCCGTGTGGCATTAAGTATTAATAAAAAAATTATTTTGATTAAATGTAAAACATTATCAGATAAAGACCTGAACCCTTCTTTACAAATAAAGCAGTTAAAAACCCGAACAACGCGTTTGTCGCCGAGACGGCGCTACATAGGGAATTGCAATGAGAGAATTGCCGGGAAATACAGTAATTCAAATTGTTTAAGCTATTCATTGGTCGGCATAAACAGCCAATCAAAATAGGAGCGGACAATGTCCCATTATAACCTATGGAGGAGAATTGACCAATCAGAATAGGAGCGACAATGTCCATTATATCTATGGAGAAAAAACTGACCAATCATATTCAAGGCGGGACAGTTCAAAATACAGTAAAAATGCAAGAAAACGAGCTGATTGGTTGAAGCGGCGGGGGCTCGTCCAGCTTAGCCAATCAGAGCGCGAGCTAATTTCTCATAGAATTGTGAATTAAAATAGAATTAGAAATAATTAGAATTAGAATAGAATTAGAATAGAATTAGAAATTAAAATCATGTTTATTTCTTTATTTTCGTTGCACCCATACTATTGATCATGGCTAACGAAAATAAAGAAATAAACATGATTTTATTGATTTAATATTTTTTTTTCGTTACCTCCATATTTTATTCGTTTTTATACACATCGGGACATACTTCTGTAGTGTTATAATTTGATTTCGGCCATGTACAGTTTGATTTTGATTGCATTAGAAAACCCATTAGGAGCGTCGCTCACTCTCCATGGTCCAAATAACGGCGCCTCTTTTAACTTAGCCAATCACAGAGCGCGCTCAGAATTTCTTTTCCCCATCGAACTCTATGAGAAGTAGCTCACGTCTGATTGGCTAAGCTGGACGAGTCCCCGCCGCTTCAACCAATCAGCTCGTTTCTGCATTTTTTACTGTATTTTGAACTGTCCGCCTTTGAATATGATTGGTTAATTTTTCTCCATAGGATATAATGGGACATTGTCGCTCCTATTTGATTGGTCAATTCTCCTCATAGGTATAATGGGACATTGTCGCTCCTATTCTGATTGGCTAGTTTATGCCGACCAATGAGAATAGCTTAAACAATTTGAATTACTGTATTTCCCGGCAATTCTCTCTATTGCAATTCCCTATGTAGCGCCGGTCTCGGCGACAAACGCGTTGTTCGGGTTTTTAACTGTTTTATTTGTAAAGAAGGGTTCTGCTCTTTATCTGATAATGTTTTACATTTAATAAAAAATAATTTTTTTTATTAATACTTCATGCCGCACGGCGCTGAGCGCCGAGATTTCAGAGCGCCCATCTCTCCATAGACTATAATGGGAGAAGTAGCTCGCGCTCTGATTGGCTGGGAAAGCCAAGCCCCCGCTAGCTCAGCCAATCAGCTCTTTTCTGTCTTTTTACTGTATTTTGAATTATCCCACCGTGGATTCTGATTGGTCTAAACTTCTCCATAGACTAGAATGGGTCTTTGTCGCTCCTATTCTGATTGGTCAATAATTCTCCATAGGTTTTAATGGGTCTCTGTCGCTCCTATTCTGATTGGCTGAGCTAGCCGAGCCCCCGCTAGCTCAGCCAATCACCTCTTTTCAGCATTTTTACAGTATTTTGAACTGTCCCGCCGTGGTTTCTGATTGGTCTAAACTTCTCCATAGGCTAGAATGGGTCTCTGTGGCTCCTATTCTGATTGGCCGAGCTAGCCAAGTCTCCGGTAGCTTAACCAATCAGCTCTTTTCAGCATTTTTACTGTATTTTGAACTATCCTGCCGTGGAATCTGATTTGTCTAAACTTCCCCATAGGTTTTAATGGTTCACTGTCGATCCTATACTGAATGGACGGTTTATGCCGACCAATCAGAATAGCTTTCTGAATTTGAATTACTGTATTTCCCGGCAATTTCCAATATCCGAATTCTTGAATTAGGATATCGGAAAGTGATTTTGTTTTATACATTTTTTATTTTTTAGGTTTCAGCTCTTTTCCTGAGAATGTTGAACGCCTTTATAAAGGCGATTTTTGATTCAGACTCCGCACCGACATCTGGAATGATTTCTCGCTGTTCCAGCCTGTCTCGCATCGGAACTGTTTTTCGGCACAGTCCCGCACGGCGCCTAAGTCCCGCACTGCGCCCATGTCCCCGCACTGTGCCCCACAAACTGGCGAGGCGCAGGGAACTTTTGCCCGCATGTACGAGCGCACCGCCTCGGACGGCGAATCTTAGGCGCAGCGCCGCACTGCGCCTCGGTCCCCGCACTGCGCCCCACACACTGGCCAGGCGTGGCGGACTTTTCCCCGCATGTATGAGTGCACTACCTCCGGCAGCGAACCTCAGGCGCAGCGCCGCACTGCGCCTAAAACCCGCACTGCGCCGAACACACAGGCGAGGCGAGGCACGGCGAACTTTACACTGCATGTATGAGCGCGCCCCGGCCCCGACATAAATCAGGCGCAGATTCCGCCGGGACACTGGCGGAAAGGTGCGCCCCGACCTGGCGAGATTCATACATGTCGCCCAGTATGTTTATTGCCCCACAGTAGGTAGGTTTATAAGTCTTCTCTGTGGGTAGGTATATAGCTTCCCCAAATAGGTAGGGATATAGGTAGGCCACCTCAGTTGGTAGGTATATAGGTAGGTCCCACTACTAGGTAGGTATTAAGGCCCCCCCCAGTAGATAGGTATATAGGTAGGGCTCCCAAGTAGGTAGGTTTATAGGTAAATTCTCCCATTATGTAGATATTTAGGCCCCCCCAGTAGGTAGGGATAAGGGTCCCCGCAGTCGGTAGGTCCCTCTAGTAGATAGATATTTAGGGCCCCTCCAGTAGGTATATAGGTATGTCCGATCATTAGGTAGATATAAAGGGTCCCCAAGTAGGTAGTTATATAGGTTGAGTCCCCCCAGTAGGGAGGTATATTGGTAAGTCTCCCAAGTAGGTAGGAATGTAGGATGCCCCAGTAGATAGGTATAAAGGTTCGCCCAGTATGTAGCTCCCTACTGTAGCTAGGTATATAGGTAGGTCTCCCCAGTAGGTAGGTATTTAGGTAGCTCCCCCATTAGGTAGGTATATAGGTAGCTCCTTCCAGTAGGTAGGCACATAGATTCCACCAGTAGCTAGATATATAGGTTGGTCCCTTCAGTAGGTAGGTATATAGATGCCCCCAGTTGGTAGGTATATAGCTAGCTCAGTAAGTAGTATCATAGAAAATATAGGGTTAAGTGATTTGTTAGTTCTTTAGTTAAGGCTTAAATGTTCTTTATTTCTAAGACTTAGGAATTTGCCATTGACCTTACTTTCCCTGGAGCTCTTAGTCCTTGGTTTTCCTAATCTGCAGTTATAGATGTAATATATTTTTTTTATTTACATATAACGGAAGGGGAAAAACCAAAACAATGGAAGGGAATGTACTGAGTTATACCATTATTTAGATTGCCCCTCTAGACAAGTTGTTTTTTTTTTTCTAAAGTCTTAACCAAAATATTTAGATTGTCTGCTTTGCTAGCAAAACAACCAGCAGTAAAACAAAAACAAAGATAAGGTAAAGGTTACTGCTCGCGTAGAAGTATGTTAATTAAAAGTAACCAATTCTAAAAGTATGTTTATTAAAAGTAACCAATTATAGTGAATTAATGATGATGTACTAAATAATGTCACAATTAAAGACCAGCTTGTCACTTGTCATGGCTCCACTATTCACCTAGGCTACGGCCTCTTTCATTCCTTGTAGTTATCCTCTACCCCAAGTGACATGTTTGAAAACGGTCCATGACCGAAACATTACATCTTAGTTTTCACAACTACATCATTGTGTATCTTTTTGGAGTTTAAGGACATATGTCAAATAAATATTTTTTACGTGCATCATATCTCTGGAGTGCTGTCAACTATCTATTTTATTAGTCGTGGGGATTCCGTCCAACATTGACTAGCACCAAATCATTGAATTCTTCCTTGGAGTGCCACTCAACTATTGAGATTCAGCTTGTATAAAAACTCAAGAGATTTGCTTTTGGCAATACTGGATGTCAATTGTCATTCTTCATCAACATATGCCCATATGTACTGATATCGACTTGGAAACCGCACAATGAGGGATAAGTCACGGACTAATAGCAACAACAAATCATGGCACCCCAGATGTGACAGCAGGCGGCGGGATACACCCGAAAGCCTTAAAGATCAGTGGATTAGGATGAACAGACCATAATTCTGGCCAGTAAGGTAAGAATCTTAGATTAACAAAGCTCTATTGCTCCTGAGTCTGTATATTGCTCTGTTTTGGGTATGTACCTCTGGCAGACAAGGTTCCATTAAATGGCCTGTTCGTGCTGTGAGACAGAAGAAAATTAAAGAAAAGGTCCTCCTTTTGTTGGTAATTGGCTAATTGGAACATTTCCCACAATAAAATCTTATATAGGCTTTTGTGTTTGGTGAGCCAGGACCAAGAATAGTCACTAGGTATTGTTAAGGTCCACTTCAACCTCAGAAGTTAAATACCAGAGGAACTGATTTTGGATAAACTAGAAAAGTTAACACTGGATACTGTGTAAAGACCCCAATTTCAGAGGCCCTTTGATTTATCCACTAAGTATTGCACCGTGGGAAGTTGACAGTGATGAATTGAGATAGGTTTATATAGAAGTACTGGTTGTACTGGGTTTTGGCATGTTTACAGAAAATTGTTATAAACTGTTGACAGAAAGTAAAGCGTACTGTAGATTGAAAACCCCATTGGAGGTACCAGACTTCGACGGGAGCCTGCAGACACACACTAAGCAAGTGTCAGTGACTAGTACCCGCCGTACCAGAAGGGTAGAATGAATAAGTACTCTACCTGACAGAGGATAGGCAAAAGATTATATTACATAAGGCTGTCTTACAGGGAAAAAAATTAAATAAGTAGTATCTGAACCAGGACCAGCGAGATGGGGAATTTAAAGGCGTTTTCTCATCACTGGCTTTCGCAGACTTGAGCTGTTTCTGTCTGTTACACCTTCAAATCCAGGGGCGTGTCTCTCCTCCGAGTAGGCGTGTTTTCCCTCACTGAAGACTGGTGACATCATCATTCTGTGTGAGCAGTGGAAGGGAGTGGATGTCACAGCTCTGCAGACCTCCTGAAGTGTTCAGTTCTCATGTCTGTAGAGCTGTCATATCCCTCCCAGGCTGCACTAGCTCATTGTAACCAGAATACCTGCATTGGTGTAAACAGTTATATATACAGCCTGAACTGATTAAACAAATGTGAGGAATGCACTCTGCTCCCCTCTCTGTTTTCAGGCAGGGGGTAGAGAGGAACACCTTCTGTCTCTTTCCTCCTCCTTGTAGATTGTAAGCCCTCGCAGGCAAGGTCCTCTATCCATCTGTGCCAGTTGTAAGTCATTCATCGTTACTGTTGTACTTGTTTGACATATGTTATGTATGTAACCCCCCTTTTGAATGTACAGCACCATGGAATCAATAGCGCTTTAAAGTAAATAATAATAATAACAGATTGTATAAGGCTGTGCTATATGGGGGGAGCAAGTGTATAAGGCTGTGTTATATGAGGGGAGAGTGAATCTAGCAGCTAGAGACTCAGTAATTGCCCAGATCCTTCACATAGGGCTGGGAGAGGAGCATAGAGGAGCTCAGAGAGCCTTTATTATACAGACACAGTCAGCATAGAAAGCTGAGGCACCTAGTTTCACTTTCATTTTACACAGCTCAGAGGGGAGTAAGCACAGAGTGCAGGCAGTCAATCACAGCACAGGGGGTGTGTCCCAGCAGGCTGATTGAAATATCAGTCAGCCAATCACAGAAAAGGGGGCATGGCCTAACCTCAGGCTGCAATTTTAGGTGTTGAACGCACAAATTTGCTTATATCCGCTATAGTAAATGATTGACATAATGCAAACCAATTATAAAAGTGCTTATTTTTACTGTCCCCATCATTCGAGATATGATCTTTGTAGCGAGAAAACCCATTTATGCACCCAAATAAAGAGAATCAGAGAGAATGAATGCATTTCAAGTTGTAAAGATTCGAGAAGTAAAAAAAGGAATTGAGAAGTGCAAGAAGTTAACAAAAGGGGTTAGCATGGTCTATGGTAGTAGACTTAATAAAGGAATGTGGAAAATTATTTTAGAAGAGAAACAAGATCATGGATTGTTGGTTCAGACAGATAAGGTACAGAGTGTCGGCATTACTGACAAAATGACTATTGTGTGAAGAATTTTTAGATGGGAAATATGTGTATAACCAGGTGAAAAAGATACAGATGAACTATACAGATGTAGGAGTATGTTTTATCAACTTAGAAAAAGTAAAATCTGAATCAAAGAATTGTGGAGGTTGTTACATGTAGACTGAAAAAGATATACCATGAAAACTTGACTCTGACTTAAATGGGTTTTCTCACTACAGGCTTTCACAGGTTTCTACTCCCAGTAGGCGTGTCTTCCCTCAATGAATAGTGGTGACATGATCCCACTGCCTCCCTGACCCTGCTCCCTCTCTAGTCCTCATTCTGTGTGAGCAGTGAGAGAGTGTTGATGTCACAGCTCTCCAGACATCCTTCAATGGTCAGTTCTCATGCCAGGAAAACTGTCACCTCCCTCCAAAAGCAATCCTTGTAACCAGAACACCTGCATTGGTGTAAGTAGTTATACATACAGCCTGCTAATGTTGCATAAAGATACATCTTGTCATTGTGTCTAGCAGAGTGTATTATATGTGTGTTATATAGGTGGGAGGAGTGAATCTAGATAGCCCAGAACCTTCACATCAGAGCTGTCCCTGGGAGAGGAGCAGTGTTAATTTCAGCTTGACACAGCTCAGAGGGGTGTGAGCACAGAGAGTGCAGGTATCCAATTACAACACAGGCCCTGTCCAGGGGGTTGAACTAAATATCAGGCAGCCAATCACAGCAAAGAGGGCGTGGCTCAACCTCAGGCTGCAGTTTTAGGTCTAGAACACACAGATTAGCTGCTCTACTAAATGATTTAGGTAATACAAACCAATTGCAAAAATGCTTAATTTTACTGTTCCCATCATTACAGAAATGATCTTTGTAGATAGAAAATGCCTTTAAGTAAAGGACTGTATCCACTAGTACCTGAAAGTGAACTTTTATGTACCAGTTCTAGAGCTGAGACATCACCAGAAAAAGTGTGAGTGCCCAAGGACATTGACCTGGAAGCCCTGGAAAGAGCTCAAAGTAGGAGACGCAGGCCTATTGAGCAGGAGGACTCTGATCATGAGAGTCCAAACTCACAAGCAGATGATTTTAAGGATCAGGTGAACAAAGGCTTAGATGCGATGAGAAATTAAGTATCTGAGCTTGTTCAGGCAGAAGAGACCTCTATCCAGAGAAAATAAAGCCACAAAAGTAGAAGCGACTTTCTGTTAATTTGATAATGAGCAAAATCAAACTACAGACACTAAACATGGCGAACACACAGCATGCTTGGAAAAGAATTTAGGGACATGCAAAGTGAAATGATGACAAGATTAAATCAGATGATGAATGCTCTGCAAGCAAGAGCAGACAACTTTAACAGCCTATCAGTAGACAACATTTAGATGTATTCTCTTTGTCTTCTCCCAGCCTTTAGTCATAATCCTGAATCCACTCCTTGGAATGTACAGGTTAGACAGAAGAACCAAACAGTCAGACTAGACCCACCCCAGCTGAGCACTTGATGATGATATGATAATCCTACTGGCCAGAAACAACCCTTTTATGTCCTCCAATCCGATGGTTAACAGACCCTGGAAGCCATCTGAAATGTTAGTAATGATGAGTCGGATTCCAAACCCAGAAGAATTTCCCATGCCTTTCTGTAGAGAAATAAAGAACATATGGAATACTTTTAAATGTTGCAGGAAAGACTTAGATGCCTTAGTAAAGACTAAGGTGAATGATGCATTCCTGCCAATATTAACAAATGGGATAAAAAAAGTTCGATGGAGATGAAACCACCAAAGAGTCAGAGGAAGAATATGTTATAAGACTGATAGAATGTGAACAAAAATGTTTGCTTGGTGGGCGTGGCCTGCCATGAGAGAGGCCAGAAGCTGGTAGTGTGAGCTCCATCAAGGCCGCCCAAATACACGGCACCTGCACCTCTATGCTGGGTCCTAGAAGGCAAAAAGATATCCTAAATCCTCATTGAACGCCTTCTCAGGCAGAGAGGTTTCAATTTCTAATTCTTTTCCCCCCCTTGCTGACCCGCAATCTGTCTTAGGCGAGCTCCCTGAACGGGTGCCATCTTGCTCACATCACAGCTCTTCTCCCCGTAGCACAGTGCAGCTGAAAACAGTACAGGAACCTGGTCTGTTTCTTTCTCCCACCACCGGAGCAGGCAGCGGAGTGACCAATAGTAGTTATTTACAGCCCACAGCTGACACATCTAAACTCCAGCAGGTCTGCTAGTCGAGTAGAATGTTCTGTTTAATATTCAAAGTATAATGGCACCAGCCCCCGAATAGCCTGCCTGTGCCCGCGAACCTCAGATCTCGGCAGCTGCTGTGTGCCTGCAGATGCTTACGGAATCTGTTTAGCTGTATGTGTCCCTCCCTGGACGCACATCGCTCATGGTGAGATACTAGAGTATCCTGCATGGTAGGCAGGGAACTGCCCCCCGGGTGTTATCGGGCGCATAGGATGGTTGAGGGTGTTCCGGCAGCGTCACTATCATTTGAAGGATCCTGACTCTGTGCCCGAGCAGCAGTCCAGCACAAAGTCCAGGGAAGATTCAGCCTCACACAGCAAGTGAGAGCTCCGCCTCCACTGTCGTGCATCGCTCCGCCCCATGTACTTGCTCCCGGTCCCACACCTCTCCTTCCTGCTGCTACAGTGGATTTTGTTTATGGAGTCTAACATATGCATCCTACATGTGCCCGGATCAAGAGGTCTCAAGTGATGTTTGATGTAAGCTCACAGTAGATAAACCAATGCTAGAAAGGTAAATTAGTTAAACAACATGAAAAGTGAAACTGACAGTATATATTCTGTGCATTGTACGAGTGTTTTTTGTAGTGTACCATTGTGTTTGTATGTCTATACATGGCGTTGTGTGTGTCAATACATGTTGTGTATGTCTATACATTTGTGTGTATGTAAATACATTGTGTGGTGTATACATATGTGAATGTGTCTATACATGTGTTAATTGTGTTTACATAATTATGTGTCTAATACATTTATGTGTATGCATGTGTGTTGAATGTCTATACATAAGTGTATTGTTCTATAGATGTGTGTGTATTTTCATAAACATTTTAGTGTGTATGTGTTTACATATTGTATGGTCTATACATGTATTGTACAAACACTTACACAATGCAACACCCTACAAGTAAAGACACACAATACACAATATATTTAAACACAATCACACACAAGTAATACATACCCACATATTGTATTAGTACGACATATACACTATAAGTATCCACATCCACACACTGTATAGACCTACACACACATGCATAAGACACAACACATAAATATACACAATACAACAACACAAGTATAACATTACCCACTACATAATACACATACACATATGTAAACATATACCCACACATGTATAGACACATACACTTATGTAATACACTACACACACATGGTATGGTAATGCATGTGAGTGTATGTCAATACATATGTGTTTTGTGTCTATACATGGTGGTATGACTATTCCTTTGTGTGGTATACTGTATTGTGTAAGCAAGTTTTGAATGTCTATACTAGTTTGTAATGGTCTATAACCGTGTTATGTATGTACGTGTTTGTTATATGTATGTATTCAAATGTGTATCGTACGTATGTACACAAAATACACATATATCACCTCAATCACTGACATAAAACATAATGCCCCTGTTTGACCCATCAACATGTAAACATACAAACTGAAAATGAATTTAATTTTTGAATAAAATTTTTATACCTGTCATTTGTCAGGAATGCCTAAATTATTTTAGGGCTGCTGCAGCCAACAAAGGCTAGGTTCACACGCATAACTGCAGAACATTTTTGCAATTTGCAACATCATACACCCAAACATTGCCCCCACAGATTATGGTAATTAAAACCATATCATCTCATCGAGAACTATGAATTACGTCCGTCCTCCTCCCATCACTCGATCGAATCGTACGCCAGGGGAGAAGAAGGACATGTGTCACTTCATTCGCGTGGCGTTTCTTACCGCGCCGCTGATGAATTGAATGAATGGAGCGCCGCCGGCACACACCTGAACATCGGCGCACTTCCACAATGCATCAGTCACTGAGTTCAGTTAGCATAACATGCGCAGTACACCATTTTAACATTGCCTAGAGTGGTATTTTTCACACTAGCGAACCTGTGCGCACCGCGCTATAACCCACCAACCAACCACTTTTCACATCTCTCCCCCTGAAAGAATATGCGTACACATATTATAACGTGGCGGGTTTCTGTGTTTCCAGGGAAAACAACCGATAACCAGAGCCCCACCGTATGATTTTACCATATTTGTGGGCAACACTTTGACGCATTTACAGCAGATAATGCCCCAAAAAAATACACAGTGTATGTTGCACACCAAACCACCACGATAAATGTTGTTTCTGTAGTATCGGCGGCGTGTAATTGCGCTTCAATACGCCCTACATAAACGTGCTGACATTAGGTAATTCCATTGGCACTCTCTGAGATCTTAGTATAACCCATTCATTAGAGATATATATCATAGGGAACGCGCTGGCTACAGTTTTTTCTCTGTAAAAAAATCATGCATGCAGTTCAACAATGTGTCGTGAAAAAATGGTTTGGTGTATAATGGCGTAATTTCTCAAAAGCTAATCGGTCCACTTGCCGAATTTCCGACAAAATATCTATTTGTTCGAATTACTTCGGCACGAATCGCTTAAAAAGCAGCAATTTTTCCCCTGCACAGGACCTCAGTGGTGCAGTAAGAACGTTGTGCCTTGCTTTTATATAAAAAATATGCTAGGGACTTGGTTTTTGGTCTTCATACAATGCTGAGTATTTTAGTATGACACCAGATACGTTGTGCCGCCGCACTAGAATCGTCTTCACGTATAGAAATTCCCGTTGCACTTAAAGGCAAAACAGACCTATACAAACTCAAGGGGGAATTAGCCTGAATAAAGTCATGGCAAGCGAAGAGCTGAAAAAAAACAAGTCTGTAGGAGCTCAGATTATAAGACCAGACAATAGTGACAGAGTAGTGGTTGTGACAAGCGGCAGCCACGAGCAGCAAGAGGTCAGGCAGTGGCGCACAATGACATTCTGGGGTACAAACACGAGAAGCCACAGTAGTTGCACAATTGACTTGAGAGCGGTAAGGTTGTCCACGGCGCAGCAATAAGAGGTCATGCAATGATTCAACAATTAGCATTCTCTGGAGTGAGGCAAGAACAGGTAGTAAGAGCCACAGAAGTGCACAATGTCACAAGTGTTGAGGTCACGACAGCATGAGCATTGAGATCAGACAGTGGCACCATGACATTTCTTGAGCGGCAAAACAGTAAAGTCCACAGTGTGGCACAATCACACGTGTTGTAGGTTACGGCGGCAGCAGTATGAAAGATCAGTGTTCAATGGCACAATTAGCAATCCTATATGGGGCGGCTAAACAGTATTAGGTCCACAAAGTTGCACCAATGAAACAGTGTGAGGTCACGACAGCAGCACATTATATCAGGCATTGCACAATGACATTTCTGTAGCGGCAAAAAACAGTAACTTAGGCCACAGAGTGGCTACAATCACAACAGTGTGTGAGGTGCGACACGACAGCAGCAGCATGATATCAGCAGTGTACAATACATTCGGAGGTGGCAAAACAGGATGAAGCCACAGAGTCAACATGACTGTAGACGGAGGTGCACGCGGCACAAGCTAAGAGAGTCAGGCAGTGGCAACAATGACACATGTGTAGGACACAATGGCATGCCAGCCACAGCAGCATCAATGAGTCAGACAGTTGGCAAAAGGACAACAGTGGGATTGTCACTCAACAGGCAACACAGCACAGCATGAGATCATGAGATGTGGTCCAATGACAGAGTGTTGTAGGGGTGCAAAACCATTCCCTTGAGAAAAGATGGTGGGTAGGCTGATGGAGAAACTGGTCAGCAGATGTTTGCACTCAGTAGGGTGGCGCAATCAATAGTGGCTGAGCTGGTATTTGAAAACCCAGACTAGACCCTAAGCATAGGTGTGAGTTAACTCCTGGCCGACTCCACGCCTGATTCATCTTGCAAAGTTGCAGTCCGTATCCACATTTCCCGTTGACAAAGCGTCTCCTTGGGTAACGAGATGCCCCCGCCCACTGAACACGGCCGCTCATAGGATGACAACACTCCTGGCCGTGCATGACAGCTTCTCCACTGCAAACTCGGCAATTTGCTGCCACAATCGATCCATTGGCTGCCCAGTATCCAGCGTATCTTCTAACGAGAGTGGGCAGATAGCAGTTCCCATAGCCAACAACCTGTTGGTTTCATGGGAAACCCCCACTGCTCCATATCCTCTGCTGCTGCTTGATGATCGACTGCCTCCTCACTACTATGGGGGTAAGGAAGTCTGCTCATCAAGACTCCGACATTAGTTACAACTTCTGGACTGATAAGCTCCTACCCCACCACCTTCCCCCAGCAGCCGCGGCAGTAGTACGTGACGCTGAGAACCCCGCGGTACAGAACTGTCATAGAGGACGATGCCGCACATAGGCAGCGTACCAACAGAATAACGGAGGATTTCCTTAGTATTAGATTTTTGACCTTGCCCTCTCAATAGCTGGAAGAAAGGCTCCCCATTTGGACCTGGTAGCAGATCCAATATGGTGGAGAAAAAAGGCCCCAGAATCATCCCTCTGCCGGATTCTGACTGATTCGGCGTCACTAGCTCAGGCAAATAAAGCTATGCTTGCCTGGCCATCTGCAGCAAGAGACTCCGAGGTCACCCTGCCTCCATTATCCATCTATATACAAGCCACTGTGCTTGGGGGTCAACTGCTCCTTCTTTCCTAAACTCCATCCACCCTCCTCCATCTTAGCTCCTGCTCCACCACTCTTGTCACCTGGTAAAAATCCACTTCATTTCACCAACAATGTTCTTTCTGCTCCAATGCCATTCCTCCTCCTCTCAATTCAGTCCGCACCGTACTCATTGGCCACGATATGTATTCACCAACGTCTCCATCCCCTGCACAGGAACAGATTGTTTCAGCATCCTTTATCCAGGACAAGAATCAGGTAGGAAAGACGTTTATACAAACCCGTAGTCCTGCGACTTACAAATAACGTTGTCCCTCCTCGAATGGCCTCTAACAAAACGGCAGTGTGGTCACTCATGAACTGCCACTGGGCAGACAAATCAAAGTCTAACATGGGGAGTACTTTCAGTCTACCTGGATCACATCGACAAAAGTTGTTATGGGCCATTATCACTGTTCATACAGTCGGTCCAACTGTGTGCATGCTAGGTAATTCCCAGCGTTGAAACAACGCATTTATCATAAATGTGTATAAGGGGGACCCGTACTGCCGCTGCAACTCGAGGAGGGTGTCCTGGCTTTTACGAAATGGATAAAGTGCATCACTTTTCGCTTGCCATTTTCTAAATGTTTCGGAAGATCGGTGTAATACTTCAGAACCCTTATTCACAACCAATTGAACACTGTGCCATGCAGGGGCATTGACCATCCCTCAATCAGGTGCGCGCGTGACACCTATTTTCCTCCCCATTGTCCGCACCATGGTTCCGATTTGCGCAGTTTTGGCACGGAGAAAGCCAATCACATCG
Source organism: Phyllomedusa bahiana (assembly GCA_025379985.1). Lineage (NCBI taxonomy): Eukaryota > Metazoa > Chordata > Amphibia > Anura > Hylidae > Phyllomedusa > Phyllomedusa bahiana. The sequence goes on from JAODAL010031557.1 coordinate 44,327, forward strand.
ATTTCTTGCTGTCATACGCGGTAGACAGTGCCTCCCTATATGACTTCGTTATTTCGTCCGAGGCAGGCCAAGTGCAGAATGACTTGCGTGTCACCACTGTTAGCCCTACACATGTGGTATTAAGGAGCAGTTGACTTGTGGATGCTGAATTGTGGTGTGGTGGTAAGAGAAGTGAAGCGACATTGGCGCAGGTAGCCGCATTTAGTACAACGTTGAGAGAAAGCGCGTCTCCTGTCCCAGTTGTTGGTGATGCCGGCTGGAAAGCACATTCAGCCCAGTGGGCCTTAAAGGACAAGTACTGGCCCTTACCGTATTTAACCAGCATCTCAGACTTCGCGCTGCCTTCCCCTTGTAAACATCAAACCGATAAGCTCAAGAAACTGACCACCATCTGTTCCATATTATGAAGTGCAGATTACTCTCTGCCAGCCTTTTTGGAAAATAAAATTACGTCATTGGAACTCTCCATCTCATCCTCGGTCTCCGCACAAGCCCATTTAGGTTCTCTGAATGTTCAGAGATCACCGATTTGAAAGGGAGGGACTGCAGTACCAACAACATTGACAGAGCACGTCGAGCAGCTGCACCTAAGGATGGTTGACTCGCATACTGTTGTCTCTCTTGACAATTGCCATCGCTGAACCGTACTGCTAGGCGCCATGAGTAGCGAGGAGTCAGGAGCATCCTGGACCAGGAATGATGTCAAAGAGAAACAGCTTCCCTACAGCAGAGGCTGGGATGTGAGCCTTGACTGTCTGGCAATGCATGCGTGCCACTTGGGACGCTGCTGCCTTCGCAGCAGTTTTGCTGGCCCGGCAGGATGGACCACCACATCTGAGAGCGCCACGTTTCTACCCCATTCCTCACCGGATTTGCGACGCTGCTTGTTTGACTCATTGCCGTGTTGCCACTAGTTAGCTCCCTGCCACGTTGTACACTGTACATGCCCACAGTATCTAACATAACCTCATATTCAGCTCCACCTTGACTTAGCAAAGTACAGGCCACACCGCCGAGTATCGATTGTTAACCCGGCCAACTAAAGCACCTCACTAGATTGACTAACTCTACTGCCGCCGTGCTTTGCCACCTAGGATTCGCTGAGCCCCAGTGCTGCTACTCTCTTGGACCTGCGAAGCGTTTTTACCAGCCGTGGCCGCTTGGCCTCCCGACCCGCACTGCTGCAATCCAGCTGACTCACGAGGCCACACTACCCACTTCTTGCAGCGCTGCTGCCTGACTCGCAAGCTGACGCCCTCATTCCTCCTGACGTAATGAACCCCTGTCCACGCCACCCGGCTCCCAAGTGCGGTCCGGCAACATCATCGATCTATTATTTATGTCAATCGTCACTATTTGTCCTCATAACAACTCATGTTTCTTTTGTATCGAGGCTGAGACCACGTCACAACATGAGAGCCTCCCATGCCACTCTCCACTCTACACTTTTGCGCATACTGCAAGAAAGCAGGGGGATATTGCCCCATTTCTTCGCTTCCAATTAGCGCTGACTGCCGCTCCTCAAATTTGTTCATACCGTCGCTATAAGGGTCCAGCAGAGCCCAGCATACCACATAGTATATCTCTTCTGTAAGGGACCTGAAGTGACAAGGGAGGGCTGAGGACCGATGAGAGTCGCTGACCTCCAGCTCCGTAGGCCGATTGCCAACTAATCGGTTGTTTCTGAGGTTCCCACGACTCTTAGTGGCTAGTGATTGTCAGATGTTATCTGGGAGGAAAGAGGAGACCTAGTCAACCAACAAGAACCCTTGGTATTGCGAACAACACACTGGCGCTAGATGACAGCGGCAGTCGTGTCCTCACCAGTGAGTGACCCCTGCTGTGACTCCCCTTGCAGTGCAGCGACCTGGGCCGTTCCAGAGAATGGTTTGATGCCACTGCCCACTCCGCAGGTGCAGAGCCTTGCCACCATCTCAGTCTGACACCTGTTTGTTCTAAAATGTACAACACTGTTTTGATGAATGATACTTAATAAGATAAATATACACCCGGTTTTTTGACTCCAAATTAACCAGTTTAACAAAGCTTGGTAACCTTGGTATATAAATTGCGCTCCACAAATGTGCCAGGAAAAATTTACTTGTATTTCGTTAAAAACACGTGTGTGTTTTACAAGCATGAAAAAGCACAAAGCAAGCTTATTAACCATACCGGTACAGAAATTTGAGCTACAGTAAAAATTATATATTTTATGGCGTTGAAAAAAAAAGACGGTTTTGATTTTTGTCACACAACCATCAAACAACCCTTAACTATAACCCCGATTATGTAAATTCGCCAAAGAATTGAGCCAACACAAACTAGAGAGCTATGTAGCGTGATACAAGATTGCGGTGTTTTATCTACGCCACACAACAAGAGATACAGTTTAATAAACCATTCCTTGTAATTAGCTACAAGAAAAATTTATATATTTTTGGCGTTGAAAAGACTTTTCATGGGGATTTTCCCCTCCCCCCAAAGCATACCAGCAAAACAACGCTTAATTACCCCAGAATGTAAAATTGCGCCATAATAATTGAGCCGCACAAAATAGTAGCATTGTAGCTTTGTTACAATTAGTAGTGTTTTCTGACGCCACACAACAAGTATATATTGTAAATAACCTTTGCTGTGAATTTAGCTACAAGGAAAAATTTATATATATTGTGGCGTTGAAAAAGCCGGATTTTATTTTGTCCAGCACAACCCATCAAAACAACGCTTAATAACCCCTGGATGTATATTGCCGCCAAAGAATTGAGCCGCACAAACTATATCTTTGTATCGTGTTACAATTGCGTGTTTTTCAACTACGCCTCAAACAAGAGATCAGTAGTAATTAACCGTTTGCTGTTAATAGGTCTACAATGAAAAAATTGTAATATTTTGGCGTTGAAAAAAGACATTTATTTTTGTCACACACCATCAAACATACGCTTAATAACCCTGGATGTAAATGCCCAAAATATTGAGCCGCCACAAAAATATCGCTTGGCAAGCGTGAATACAATTGCGAAGTTTTCTATGAGCCACACAACAAGAATTACAATGTAATTAACCTTTGCTTGTGAATTAGGCTACAGGAAAAACTTTATCATATATTATGGCTTGAAAAAGACGGTTTCTTGGTGGTGCAGCAACACCAGCAACGAAACGCTTAATTAAACCCCCTGATGTAAATTGCGCCAGAAAATGAACCGCACAAATTAGAAGCTTTGTAGCTTTACGAATTGCGTTGTTTTCTACCCACACGCCGAAAAAAGAGAAAACAATTTGAAATTAACCTTTGCATGTTAAATATAGGCACAGGGAAAAAATTTTTTTTTTTGGCTTGAAAAAAAGGTTTTTTTTCACCACCAGCAAAACACGCTTAATTTAAACCCCCGGGTTTAAAATTGCCCAAAGAATTTTACCCCCCAAAAATAGCTTTTTTAGCGTGTTTTCAATTCTGTTTTTTCCTACGCCACACAACAAAGAACAGTTGAAATTAAAACCTTTTTCTTTTGAAATTTCTACAGGAAAAATTATATTTTTGCTTTAAAAAACGTTTTTGGGGCACACACCAGCAAAACAACGCTAATTTAACCCCGGATTTAAATTGGAAAAATTGACCCACAAATATACTTTGAGCGTGTTTCAATTGCTGTTTTCTACCCCCACAACAAAATACAGTTAATTAACCTTTGCTTGTGAATTAGCACAGGAAAAAATTTTTTATATTTTGGCTTGAAAAAGACGGTTATTTTTGTCACACACCACAAAACAACGCTTAATTAACCCCTGGATGTAAATGCGCCAAAAAAATTTAGCCCCCCCCAAAAATTACTTTGAGCTGTTAAAATTCGTTTTTTTCAAGCCACACAACAAAGATACATTTAATTAACCTTTCTTGTGAATTTGGCTACAGAAAAATTTTTATATTTTGGGGTTTAAAAAACGGTTTATT
>JAODAL010031558.1:0-48274 GCA_025379985.1 Phyllomedusa bahiana
CTTACGCGTGAATAATTGACAGGTCACGTATCTCCCCCCGTGGCGTCTTGACCGAGCAGGGAGCGGAGACGTAATCCATAGTTCTCTGAGAGCTGTGGAGTACCGTAATGACTGGGACGTATCTCGCCCCGTATTTAGCGCAGTACACCGCGAAATACGGGGCGAGATACGTCCCAGTTTAAGCCGTGTGAACATACTGTTTCTTTTCTAAGCAGCAAACTGCCACCAATCAACAGTATTAGTGTTCAAATATTGAAGACATTTCTACTGAATGGCGTAAGATATTCGTTACAATTTCAGTGGAGTATTATACTTGCAGTTTCAAAAATCTATTACGCAGAAAATTGCTTATTGGGTTAACCCGTTCTTCTGCTTTTATAGGTATGCTGTGATCTTAGCCTTTGATGTAAGAATTGAAAGAGAAGCTCAAGAAATGGCTGACAGTTTAGGTGTACGTATTTTTAGTGCTGAAATCATCTATCACTTGTTTGATGCTTTCACCAAATATAGACAGGATTACAAGAAACAGAAGCAAGAAGAGTTCAAGTAAGTAATCATTGTTTTAACCACTGAATAACCATTCAAAGGAAAGTATTCTGCAACAATCAAACATTGGCTATATAGACCAACTTGAAAGTGTATTTCTATCACGGATGTATATAGCACGTCTACAGGAAATGCCATACAAGTCTGATCGTTGCATGTCCTAGAGGCAGGACCAGAATTTATTCAAAAAAGTTCCCATGAATTTTACATGCAGAATAAAAAGATGGGCAGCTATTTCATTTCACTTATGGGAGTTCAGATTACAGCTGAGTGCATCTTCTCGACTGTACTCTGGACTTCTATTAAAATGAATGGTGAGAAATAAATATGCATGGTCATCAATCCCATCTGCATAAGTGGTTTTAGGGGACATTTAACCTCTGGGACCTGCACCTGTCAGAGGTTTATGGCATATTCATTGTCAATTGTAATCCCTCGTGGACAGGACCTTCTCTTCATGTGCTAGTTTGTTTCTGATTTGGTGATTGTTATTGTACACTATCTGATCTTGTCAAGTCCCTTTTTGGATGTACAGCTTCCTGGAATTAATGGCACTTTTAAAGGTAAATCATAATAGATGCCTAAAATAGGAATACCTCTTTAAAGTGCACCTGACACATTTTGTTTTTTGTGTATATTACAATACTTGACAGTATTACAATGTTTCTTTGAAAATGCTTATGGAAAAGTGGGCAAAAATCTAAAACATTTGCTCTTTAAAAGAATCATTTGTGTAGGCTACTTTTATACCTGTGTAACAGGAACTAACTACAGCAGGACACAAATTTGTGATTGTTGTAGATGCTCGTGGATATTTTTAATTTTGTGGGGATTTTTGTAAACCTAGATCTCTTAACACAAATCTGTTTTTTTTTTTTTTCAGACTAAAAGCTGTTTCCCTGCAAAATAAAATACTTCCTCATTTTTTTTTAATTCTCTGATCCCATTGTATGGGAGTGATTTTGGGAAACTGGCAAAAATCAAAAAGGGGCCCCATTGTGAAACCAAAAAGAATGTAATCAAACTGTGTCATTCACTTTTTACTGTCATGTTTTTGGGAAACTCCTGTTGAATTTATGCTTCCTTTTTTTTGGGGGAATTTTTAAAGGCATCTGGCGTTCGGTTTTTTCAACCACTACTCCTTATACAGAATTTGCCTAGGTTTGCATGTTTAATGCAGGTATTTGTACCTGAAAAAGTATCCCCAGGGACATTGGTGGATTAATGGAGAACAATAGAACAAATGGAGCACACCCACTCCTAAATTGACTATGTTTCCCGAAGGAATATGCTTTCTGCGCCCAACAAAAAAAATGCTTCAGTCACTCAATTTTGCCACACAGGAAGCGAGCTTTAGAAAGAAAGCAGAAATTTACTACATACCCGTTAGGTTGCCCTACACGAACAAAACCGGCGGTTTACCTGACCGGTATTTGTCCTGTTTTGCGGTCGCCACAGCCGTGAGGGGAGGGGGGGGGGGGCGGCTTTTCTCCGGATGACCCCCCCCTTCACAAAACCCCGATTTCCCCAAAAACCCACGGAAAATTGTGCTTTTAGAATGTTTCGGGCCGGGGCCCAGCGGAAAACCCCGGAAAGGAAAACCCGGCATGGGGGACTGCTGCACGGGTTTTTTTCCATAGAGCACCATTTGCCATTTTGGCCGCTTTTCAGGCGGTTTTTCAAAAAACCCCAAACGGGTGAAAAACCGGCCGAAAACCCGTGCCGTGGGGAAAAGCCCTTACTTCTGTTTGCTTATTGTTTGGGAAACCCTTTTTTTTTCAGGAATCCTTTATGGGTACCAATGACAAAAAGGCCTCTTAGGGGACTTAAACATGGTGGGGAACTCCTCCAAAATTTTAAAAAAGGGTCAATAAACTACGGGCAACATTTTTTCCCTTTACGCCGTTTAGGGGGTGCAGCAGGTTTTGGAAAAATGTTTTTACATTAAGTAAAAACCCTTGTAAAAAAACACACTTCCGGGCCTTTTGGGCATTGCTATAATGACTATTTTTGAACAAATATCCGGGTTTAAGTCCCAGTGGGCCCAAAACCTTAAAATTTTAAATTTTAATGTATTAAGGTATGAAAGGTTAATTTCTTTTTTTATTTTGTAGATATTGGAATAGTTACCAGCATTGAGATCAACCACAAGACTGTAGATGTAGCAAAAAAGGGCCAAGAAGTCTGTGTAAAAATAGAGCCTATACCTGGGGAGTCCCCAAAGATGTTTGGAAGACATTTTGAGGCTACAGATCACCTTGTTAGCAAGGTAAGTTAATAAACCTATTGCTGTAATTCCCAAAGTGAGTTCTGTGATGGCTCTACAGAGTAAAAGTAGTACTGGGGAAAAAACTGCATATTGAAAGGGCTTGTGCAAACCCGCCTAAAAAAGGGGCCCTTTTCCTTTTGGGGCCCGGGGGGCTTTTCCCTGGAGGGTTTTAGCCCCTCCCCTCCTCCCCAAGTTTTTGGGGTTCTGCTTTTTAAAGAACATGTTTTTTCCAAAAATTTGGTTTTTTCCCAGTCCAAATTTTAAATTTTCAAATAAATGCTTTTCCCCGGGGGTTTTTGACATTTTTGGGGAAACTTTCTCATTTAAATTTTTTTTTTGGACTTTGTGTAGTTCTAATTTGACCATGTGATGACGGGAAGCTCAGTTTTTTTTGGAGGGTGAACCCACGGGGAAACCCGCTCGATTTTGAGATAGGTAGGATTTTGAAATATGGAAATTTTTGCAGGGGGGGGAAAGGCAATAAAGGGAATTAAAGGGGTTGTTTAAATACATTGTTTCATCTTACCTCACCCCGTTTTCTTGGTTCTTTTTGGGAATTCAGGGGGGTTTTTACTGGCTTCAAAACTAGGCTGCAGTAAAACTAGGTCTGTAGCTATAGGGAACCATTTCTAGCAGCCTTTTAGGAGGGATCAAACCCTTGGGGAAACTTTAGCGAAACCCGAGGAGCTTTATGGGAGCCCAAACAAGAGGGGTTTTCTAGGGAAAAGGTTTGGGGGCACTGTTAATGGGCACATATTGCAAAGTGACTTGGGTTTTGGGAAAATCTTTAACCCTAAAAAAGCAATCCTTGTAGTGAGAAAACCCCTTTAAGAATCAGGCAAGCGATCTGAGGATTTTTGTTTGGGTGAAAAGCCTTTTAAAATTAATCCTATAAAGTGTTCCCCTAGAAAATGTAAATAAGGGGGTAAGTGGAAAAGTACTTTTCAATCATTAAAAACCCTAAAGGAAAATAAATTTTCCCCAGCACTCGTTTGGGTTTATTTCTTATTAGTTTTAGAAAAATTTTTTTGGTAAAAAATAGTTTACCCTTTACAGAAAAAAGTTAGAGGGGCTTATTTCCCCTACAAGAAATTTTTTAATCATTTTTTTCGACATTGGCCCAAAAAAAATTGTGACCATTTTCGGAAAATTTTTTTCTTGCCTTTTCCGTAGCCCGCCTTTTAGCCATCACCCCCTTTTTTTATAATTTAAAAAGGGAAAACCCCAGAAAAGGGTGTAAAGGGACCCTTCCAATTTTTTAATTGCCTTTGCAAGGGAAAGAAAAAACCAAAAATTTTTAAAAATGGGCCAAAAAACCTTTAAAAATAAGTTAAACCTTTGGACGCCCAATTTTTTTTCCAATTTTTGGGTATAAAGGGGAATAGTTGGGGTTAATCCCTTTGGGGTGGTTTTTTTTCCACTTTGGGGGTTTTCCTTCGTTGCCCTTTGAAGGTTTCCAGGGAAATTAAAAACCCCCGGGGGGATTTCCCGGGGTTCCCATTTCTTTTTAAAAATTTTGGGGGGTTTTTAGGGGGGGGTTGGGGGTTTTGCCCGAAAAAGGGGGAACCCCCCGAACCCGGGACAACCCCCCCGGCCGCCCCCCAATTTTGAAATGGGGGTTTGAAAATGGATTTAAGGCTTTTCTTTTTCCCCCAACTTTTGGAATATGAAACCAGGTTTTGGTATAACTTGGTTTTTTTGAGCCAAAAAAAAAAGGGTTGGTTTCAAAGGGGAGAAAACCAAGGGTTACTTTGAACCACTTGTTTTTGGAAAGAAAAGAAAATTAAAAAAGTTTTTAAATTTGTTTTCCCTGAGGGGAAAACCAGAAATTTTTTTACCCCTGGTTTGCGTTTTCTTTGGTTTTTAGACATCTCCCAAAAAAATTTAAAAGGTGCCTGGGAAACCTTTTTTGGGGGGAAACCCCAAATTTTGGTCAAAAAAGGGGTTTTCTTTGGTTTTCAAGGGGAAAACCAAATAGCCCAAAAAAAAAAATTTTTTTTTCCCGGCCTTTCCGGTTTTTTTTTAAAAATTTGGGCCTGCCCCCCCGCCCCCCAATTTCTTTTTTTGGCCAAAACCCAAAAATTTAAACTTTTTTTTTTTTTTGGGTTTCAGAAAACAATTAGAATTTAAAAGGGAAAAAAAGGGAATTATTTTTTGCATATTCCCCGCCCCGCACGTGCTTTTTTCATCGTTTTTCTGTTTGTGCCCACATTTTTAAAGATTAGTAGAAAAAAACTTACTCTGTACTGCTTCATGTTGTTGGGATGTAAAAAAGTTACGGGGGTCAGCATTTTCAGTGCTTGGGACAGTTCCCGCCAAACACCTCCCCTGTATTTTAGACAAAGGAGCCAGAAAAAAAAGATCATGGGCAATAGAGTGGTCTTTTTTATTTTAAATTTTTGTAGGCTTTTTCTTTTCCCCTTTTTCCTCTGACCATTTGTTAGGTAGTTTAATGTTTGATCTTTAGTACGGGTAAATTTTGGTTTTTGTAAATGTAAAAAAATTTTTTTGGGGCCAAAATTTCTTTAAAAGCTCATAAGAAAAGGGGAGGTTAAAAATTTTTTAATCTTTTCTCCCTTTACAAATTTCTGAAAAATAGTCTTCCGGGGACAATGATAAATTTTGGGAATTTGGCGGGGTTGATCATTGTTTCAGTGACCTCTTATTTTGAAAAAACCCCCTTGGGACTTAAAGGGGAGCCAAAGCTGGGTTTAAACAAAGGGGGCAGGAACATTTTTGTGGGCCCTAATGGAATACATCTGGACAGGCAGGTAGATTCTTAAATGAACTGAGAAAAAGAAGTGACCTGTTAGTCAGGAGAATGGAACCACCAAGATAGGAACTTGTGAGATGTGCAGGAGTGACGCACAGATAAATCAAAAAGCCAACAACAGGAGAAAAAAAAATGTTTTAGTGCTCACCCATGGAAAGGTAGACATATGCTGAGACCGGCACTTTATCAGCTAACTTCATGGATCCCTGATCGACCCGTCGGGATACAGCTACCAGCCCTTCTCTGCTCCAACACATGGATATAGTCAATCCAGCATTAAAAAGCCTTCTTTATTCCTTTAACAAACATCCAATAGCTTGCTTGGTGTCCGCTGACGCATTTCCGGCTCTACGGAGCCCTTGACCAAAGCTGTGGTAATCAGAGGTCTGATGTGATATAAAGGCATTACCTCCGTGGTTGATGCCATTCCACCCCAGATTCTTATGCTGAATTTACTTTAAAAAGAAAGTTAAGTGGTTCTTACTACATTGATTCATCTTGCCTCAGTCCTGTTTTCTTTGTTTCACTTTGAATTCAGGGGCGTGTTTACTGGCTACTACTGGCCTGCAGTGATGAGCTGCTGAGGACACCAGGTCTGTAGCTATAGCAACCAGTGCTGGCAGCCGATCAAGATAGATCAAACCTGAGGAGCTGATGCAGCCCATACAAGAGGGGATATCTAGGAATAGGTCGGACACTGTTAATTGATATATATTGCAAAGTGACTTGTTTTTGCAAGATCTTAACATAAAAAAACAATCCTTTTAGTGAGACAGCCCCTGATGTAGAGTTCTGAGGAGATTACACAGGTGATTTCCCCATTTATTTAGAACCTCCTCAAATGCAGAAAAGTTACTAAAATGTTGGGGAACACTTATGGTTTCTAAAGTGCCCTAAGTCTGCATCATTAAATCCTGCTTCAATAGTGAACTCCATCAGTTCTTAAAGGGGTTGTCTCACTACAAGGATTGCTTTTTATGTTAAAGATCTTGCAAAAGCAAGCCACTTTGCATATTTACAGTGTCCTACCTATTCAAAGATATCCCCTCTTATATGAGCTGCATCAGCTCTTCAGGTTACTATAGCTACAGACCTGTTTGATCCCTCCTGATAGGCTGCCAGCGCTGGATGCTTTAGCTACAGACCTGTCCTCAGCAGCTCATCACTGCAGGACAGCAGAAGCCAGTAAACACTGAATTCAAAAGTGAAACCAAGAAGACGGGACTGAGATAAGATGAATCGATGTAGTGAGACAACCTCTTTAAATCCTGCTTCAATAGTGCACTCCATCAGGTCTTAATTCTTGGAAGACTGCTGTAAGTCAGAGGAGATGGTTTGTTTGCTATGGGTCACAGCATGTTTCACTTGTAAAGTACTAGCTGGAAACATGGCTATTTCTCTGAATTCAGGATCATGGCATCCACTGTGCCCTATTAGGGAGGAAAGAATAAAGCTCTGTTAGGCTAGTCCACAAGACCAAATGTACAGGTTCCAGCAGCTGTTAGCTCACTGGCCCAAAACTTTGGGAGACGCTGCAGAGATGGCGAGAGCCTGGCTGATGAAATTCTAAATACCCACCAACCCTGGTTTTCTGTGGATCTGTTATTACTTTGTAGCGAATCACCACAATCTGTTTAGCAGACATAAACTAATCTTGCAAGAACATCTCCACGCCAGTTATCTGCAACCAAGGGTGAACAATGCAACTCAATTTGTTTCCTTGTTTTACTGTGAGGATCAACCTTATCTGTTGCTTCAGGTCCAATATAAAGAAAAGAAGAAAAAAAATGTTTCTGCAGAGCCCAGATCTGTGTGTGAACTGCTACAGACTAAGGGTATAGTCACACGGCTGTTTTTGAAGCATTTCTGCACCCAAAATGGCATCCAGAAAGCTTTCCAAACGTTCATTTTCATTTATTCCTATGTAAAACCGTGTTGTAGTTCATACTTCGTGTTTTTGGATGCGGTTTTATTGCGAATTTTATGGGTTTGGAAGCTGTTCTGGGCACTGAAGAAAGTGTCATGTCAATTTTTGAAGCATTTCGAATGCTGAAAATCCCCACAGGAAAGAATTTTAGAGCTTCAAAACCTTGGCGCGGTTTTGGACGCAGTTTGTAATGTTGGAGGCAGATAAAACATTGTCAAAACCTCTGCTGAAGCAGCGTGTTTAAAGAGAACCTGACACATAGGTTATGCCCCCCTTGATGAGGATAGTACAAGCTAGTAACAGACCTGCTGTTTACAGTGCTGTGTCCCTTATTCTGTAAGGTGCAGTAATTTAATGGTATACAATACTCAAATCCAGTAGCTTATTATTGAGCATGTTAGCTTTGCCCACCTGACAAGTTATTTATATTTCTACCTATTCAAAGTAATAGGTTTATCAGTTGTGAGGTGGGCATGGCTAGCCTCAGGTGGGAGGGTCATGAGTTAAACTGATTTTTTTTCTGAAAAACTGGACTCTTTCTGGCTGAAAACTGCCAGATTTGAGCATTAAATACTCTAACTACAGCATCTTGTAGAATAAGGGACACAGCGCTAGAAACAGCATGTTTGACACTAGCTTGTGCTGTCTTCAGCAAGGGGGGCATAAACTATGTGCCAGGTTCTCTTTAAGGCAAGGTCTTGTTGTTTTAATGCTGTTTTGGGCCCTGAAAAATCAGCGTCCAAAACCGCCGTGTGAATATACCCTAAAATGGATCACATCGGTGCCAGTAGCTATGGCATAGTCTGTATAACAAGAACAGGCTCATTTCTTAGTGTCAACCTAGTTCCATTTGCTATACCTGCGTTTTTTTTGTTTATTCCCCGATGATACATTTAAGATAGGGTTTACACATTATAGAAACAGTCTAGTTTTACTGCTAGAGTATGTACTCTAGCCACATACAATCTGCATTGTTGTCCTGGTTTAGAAAATAAAAATGCATTTCAGTAATATGATTAAAAGGGACTTTGTGTGCTGTTGTACAGGCTCTGTGCAGAAGAATCCTAACATTAAAGGGGTTTTATCATTTCATTAAATGGTCTTCAGAATAAGGGGACAGTGAAAACAAGCAACTTTGCAATTGGATGTCATTAGCAAAGCTGTCTTGTATTCACAGTTTTCATTATCTTGTGTTTTTATTTACACTGATATCGAGTGTTGGTCGAATCCCTCCGGATCCCTCCTCCTTGCATTTCACTAGCTGAGAGCTCATTTACATTCTGTACAGCCCAGGTCGAATTCACGGAGCTGTGTCTCTCACTCAGAGTATGGGACCGCCACATTTTCACTTTATACAGGCAGAAGAAACAATTACACTGAAGGGCTTACACAATCAGGAAATAGCACAATTCGTGTCGATCCCTGCCTGACTCAGAGTTAGGGGCCGTAGCATTTTTTCTCTCCACACCCAGCAGAAACAGACTGCTACAATGAGAAAACATAACAGTTTTGTCCCGGTGCCTAACTCTCCTGCATAGAAGCGAGATCTGTGCCGTTCATAGACATCATCCAGCTGTGAGAGGAGAAGAGTTCAATTGCTCAGTCTAGATTGAATGCAGCCTGTGGTATGTATACAGTCATGGCCAAAGGTTTTGAGAATGACACAAATATTTTCACATGATTTGTTGCCCTCTGGTTTTTGTGTGTTTGTCAGATGTTTTTATCACATACAGAAATACAAGTGCAATCATATTATGATTAACAAAAGCTTTTATTGACAGTTAGAATGAGTTAATGCAGCAAGTCAATATTTGCAGTGTTGACCCTTCTTCTTCAGGACCTCTGCAATTCTCCCTGGCATGCTCTCATCAACTTCTGGACCAAATCCTGACTGATAGCAGTCCATTCTTGCAAATCAATGCTTGCATTTTGTCACAATTTGTTGTTTTTTGTTTGTCCACCCGTCTCTTGATGATTGACCACAAGTTCTCAATGGGATTAAGATCTGGGGAGTTTTCCAGGCCATGGACCCAAAATCTCTATGTTTTGTTCCCTGAGCCATTTAGTTATCACCTTTGCTTTATGGCAAGGTGCTCCATCAACTGCTCTTGGACGGCTGGGAGAAGTTGCTCTTGGAGGACATTCTGGTTACCATTCTTTATTCATGGATGTGTTTTTAGGCAAGACTGTTAGAGAGAGCCGATTCCCTTGGCTGAGAAGCAACCCCACACATGAATGGTTTCTGGATGCTTTAAGTTGGCATGAGACAAGACTGGTGGTATCACTCACCTTGTCTTCTCCGAACACAAGCTGTTTTCCAGATGTTCCAAACATTCGGAAAGGGGATTCATCTGAGAAAATGACTTTACCCCAGTCCTCAGCAGTCCACTCCTGTACCTTTGGCAGAATATCAGTCTGTCCCTGATGTTTTTTTGGAGAGAAGTGGCTTCTTTGCTGCCCTCCTTGACACCCGGCCTTGCTCCATGAGTCTCCGCCTCACAGTGCGTGCAGATGCACTCACACCTGCCTGCTGCCATTCCTGAGCAAGCTCTGCACTGCTGGGAGCCCGATTCCGAAGCTGAAACACTTTTAAGAGACGGTCCTGGCGCTTGCTGGTTTTTCTTGGGCGCCCTGGAGCCTTTTTGGCAACAATGGAACCTCTCTCCTTTAATTCCTTGATGATGCGATAGATTGTTGACTGAGGTGCAATCTTTCTAGCTGCGATACTCTTTCCCGTTTAGGCCAGTTTTGTGCAGTGCAATGATGACTGCACGTGTTTCTTTAGAGGATAACCATGGTTAACAGAAGAGAAACAATGATGCCAAGCACCAGCCCTTTTAAAGTGCTCCAGTGGTGTGATTCTTACTTAATCATGACAGATTGATCTCCAGCCCTGTCCTCATCAACACCCATACCTGTGTTAATGGAGTAATCACTGAAACGATGTTAGCTGGTCCTTTTAAGGCAGGCCTGCAATGAAGTTGAAATGTGTTTTGGGGTAAAAAGTTCATTTTCTAGGCAACTATTGACTTTGCAATTAATTGCTGTTAAGCTGATCACTCTTTATAACAGTCTGGAGTATATGCAAATTGCCATTATAAAACCTGATGCAGTAGACTTTGTAAAAATTAACATTTTCATCATTCTCAAAACTTTTGGCCATGACTGTACAGCTCTTACAAAATAAGACTGCATAGGGAAAGACACAGTGACATGTGGTCTCAGAGAGAGGGGGGAGGGGGGGAGGAGTCTCGTGAGCCAGCATAAACAGTGAAGGGGGGGATGATGTCACCCAGCTGGGAGGGAAAGAAACGCCCCTGCATTTCCAGAGTTTAGAAGCTGAGAGCAGTGTGAATCAGCCGAACTAAGGAAGCGATACATCCCCTTTAATTTATAATTCTGCTACAGAATGTTTCCATACAAAAGTGAAGCACAGGAAGGCCTCATTTACACTTGTATATTTTGGTTAGTGATTATAAGAAATAAAAAAACAGGAATAAAATGTAAAACATTGTTTCTAAACACATTGTATGTTATGTGGCCTGCACGGGGCTATGCCAACAGAAAAAATAAACGGCTTGTGGAAAAACAACCCAGAAAAAACAAACAAAAGCATAGTCACCAAAAATCACTGCTTTGAAGATGTCATAGCTGAAGTAGAACTTTTCCTACTTTCTTCATAACCAAAGTCTGTAATATACTTTGAAAGCGAAGTAACAGTTATTTTATCTTGTTGCATATTACAGAGCAAAGACCATCTTAGGTCATTTAAAGGGGTTATCCGGGAGTTTAGTGATTTCATAGAACACTATAAACAGCATTTATATGGAAAAGTTAAAATATTCCACTACCATCATGTGCTGCTTTTCATTTGCTTTCTTATTCATCTATCATAAGATCAGTGAATCTTCCTGGTTGTGAGTGGGTAAGTAGTTCTCCAGCAGCTCTTTCCTAAGTCCCACAATGCATTGCAGTTACAATCTAGAACTTCGCTGCACTCACCTCCTCATCCTCCTGTTCAGCCCTGCATTGTACACCATTACATCATCATTCTCAGACATGTACACCTCATGCCCTCTGCATATCTGCTCAAGATGACCTTCTGTTTGGCTGCAGCAGGATATGTTATAACAGTGCACCAAACCATTTGTAACATGATAAAAAAATTCTTTCCTCATCCTATGTACAAATACATATGATTTGGTTTATATTTTTCTAAGTATGTGCTGTACCTCCCCCACAGCAGGTAAGCAGCTATCCTATTGTAACTCTGATTGCTGTGGGGGAATGTGGCATCACCCAGCTTTCCTGTACATGGGATAGCCTATCTAGCATCCAAGAAAGGTGGGCGATGTCACATCCCTGACAGCAATCAATCAGTTTTTATCATGGGAAAGCTGTGTGCCTGCTGTAAAAGATGTGACATCATCCCTCCACCAAGTGACGTCAAGGCAGCATCTCCTGACACTTTACCCTGACACTACTACTACTATATAAAAAGCAGTAGGAAGACTTTTTTCTGACTGCTGCTGGATCATCTCAGAGGGCCTAACGCACATTCAGCCAATCAAACAATGCAAGTCTTCAAACTAGGGAAAAAGGTCTATTCAGCAAATTTATCAAAAATATATCTCTTATCAGAAGAGGTGAAAACAGTACACAATAATCAAGGCTCCTAGATGCTAGCAGTAATGAGTGACTGTACACATAATTAACACTGCAAGTGTATATGTGTCCACATATATTACACCCTCCAGCTCTATACATTCCTGTCAGTACCTCTGTTTACATAGTGACCGATAAGTCACTATAGGCGGCCAGATCTTTCTCTGTTCAAGTCATGCCCACCACTTGGAAGTGTTTCTGAGCGGAGCCTGGCTTCAAAGCACACCCAGAGTGATGACAAAATGTCTATTGAGGCCATGTGATCGATGAGAGTCACGTGGTATGCAGGAAGAAGGGAGTAAAGGGCTCTCTGCCTGGTTTTGTAAAGCAGAACAGTTAAATAATTATATTGATACTCATCAAAAATTAAGTTGTGAGCTCTATAACAAACTAAAAGATAGTCCCGGAAAACCCCTTTAACTAAAAATATCTAAAGTTATTGACATTTACATGAGATAACAACCAAGGAGACATGTATTGTACTTTTCTTTATTAAACACTTGTGAACACTTCACTGTAAAAATCCATAAAACTCTTATAAACAAACAATTTGTAAATAGCCTATACTACAATAAAAGAATCTGAGACACAAATATTTACATGCAATACTGACAAATTTGGCACTTTATGAAGAAAAATGTACAAAATTATTTTTTAAAACAAATTAAAAATGATTTTGTAGCTTTAAAATCATGCAGATACGCCACAAGCACTTATGACCCAGTGATCTGGGATGTGGTGCTTGTCATTGCTGTTTTACACTACTTTCAGTGTGCTTCCATAAGTTTGTTGTAAAACAACCTGAACATTGTCCAGAATGAAGTCAAATGCCATGTTCCACACAGATTCAACAGACTGTTGCATTAACCTGGAAAACAAGAAGCATTGAATATTACAAATGATCCACTATTTGATGACCAACATTCCTAGAGTTCTTGTAAAATTAGCAACTGTAGTGCTTAATACTTATAATTAAGAGAAAAGGAATAGAAGCACTGACACAACTGACCAAAGAAAAGTGTTTTTCTTTATTCTTTAAAGTTGCTACAATTTATTATTTTTTTTTATTTTTCAAAAAATTTTTATTGAATGAAATAAAACTATACATAAAATAATGTAGTATATCATACATGTATAAGTGACATAGAGTTAAAATAAACATAAAAATTAAAATGTTCAGATACACTTGGTTTCTATCATATCACATCCTGGCTCTCATCTCCTTTTTCTATTATAGTATCTCCTGACCATGATTTACCTTTTATTTCTCAAAATTGCTACCCAAAGAACTTAACCCTCAACTGTCCCCTTAACCTAAAACCAGATGTGCCTATCTCTCCTCACGTCTCTCCTAGTTCTGTCTCCCACCTAATCTTCCTAAAGTCCCCGCCAGTTGTTCTTTCAGATAGTACGGTGAATACCTAAATGGCTTACAATTTATTATTAATCTTACGGGCTTATTGAAAAGAAAGCTGTGGGAAACAATAAATGTCAAACAATAGATATTATTATTATAGTGCACTAGCTTTTCCCCTTGGTGTATTATCCCCTTTTTGATATAGTTTTCTAAATGGAGACAAAGAAAAGCATTTGACTACATTGTCTATGTTTGAGGATATCATGCAGCATTCTCAGATCACACGAGCAGCATAAGTTTTTCCATATAAAATATAACCTTTTATTATTGCATCTTCTTTAAAATTTACATGTAGACACGTGCACCATAAAACATCAGTGAAAAAGCAACCAACGTGTCTCGGCAATGAAGCCTTATTCCAGGTCCTATCACTATAATAATACTCAAGCCAATTCCCCATGTTATGAAGAAAATATGTCACCTTTTCATGTATTTTATAACTAGATCCAATTTCTCCAGATCTTTTTCTTCAATTAAGTCGGTGCAGTATTTAACTACTTGCAATATATCTTCTTCCATAGGATCTGGTGAGAAATACAAGAGACATTACTAGGACTATTGATAAAACTTAGAAGAAGTCCAAAAATGATATTATATTTCATTTCCAATGTTTATAGCATGTAGCATGAAAAATAAGTACGATGGTCCCTAAGAATACAATATCACAAGAAAGACCATTTTATGTTAAAATATTTTATCCCAGGGATACTGTAACTTGAAATAACTTAGCATAGAATGACAGACAGTGCTCAGCTAGGGCATATGTGGTTTGAATGTGAGATCCAACATGTCATGAATACTTTCCTTGTAAAACCTCTGTATTAGTGCAGTGCATGCAGTGATTGACTGTCTAGTCGTGTCTCTCTAGTGTAGTGTGGAACTACACATTCTGTACTGCTCATTACGTGTTCCAGGATGAGCGGCTCCATTGGGCACTAGGTGAGGGCAGACCCATTTTCTGTTTCATTGTGTAGAAAGTACATGTACCAACGAAACTCCCAAACCCTCCTACTCGTTGCCTTTATTATTTGCAACTGTTTGAACATTTTACCTCTATAAAAGACACTTGTTCACACAATCAATCAATCATACTCCAATCTCTTTACCATGGCCAAGACCAAAGAGCCTCTAAGGACACCAGGGACAAAACTGTAGACCTGTACAAGGCTGGGATGGGCAACAGGACAATAGGCAAGCAGCTTGGTGAGAAGACAACTGTTGGTGCAGTTATTAGGAAGTGGAACAAAAACACAAGATGACCTTGGTCTGGGGTTACATGCAAGATCTCACCTCATGGGGTAAAGATTATTCTATGAAAGGTCAGGAATCGGCCCAGAACTATGCAGGAGGACCTGGTCAATGACCTATATAGAGCTGGAACCACAGTCTCAAAGATTACTGTTAGTAACACACTATGCCGTCATGGATTAAAATAATGCACGCAAAGTCCCCCTGCTCACGTCCGCACAGATCCAAGCCTGTTTGAAGTTCCCCAATGACCATCTGTATAATTCAGAGGAGGCATGGGAGAAGGTCATGTGGTCAGATGAGACCAAAATAGAGCTTTGTGGTATCAACTCCACTCACCATGTTTAGAGGAATAAGGAGAAGTACAGCTCCAAGAACACCGTCCCAACCGTGAAGCATGGGGGTGGAAACAATGACTGCATCGTATTGAAGGGAGGATGGATGGGGCCATGTATCATGAGATTTTGGTCAAAACCTCCTTCCCTCAGTAAGAGCATTGAAGATTGGTCATGGCTGGGTCTTCCAGCATGGTAATGACCTGAAACACACAGCCAGGGCACTAAGGAGTGGCTGAATAAGAAGCATTTCAAGGTCCTGGAAGCATTTCAAGATCCTAGCCAATCTCTAGACCTGAGCCCAATCGAAAATCTTTGAAGGGAGTTGAAAATCAATTTAGCCCAGTGACAGCTCAGAAACCTGAAAGATCTGTATAGAGAAGTGGGCCAAAATCCCTGCTCCAGTGTGTGCAAACTTGGTCAAGAACAGCAGGAAACATCTCACCTCTAATGGAAAACAAAGGTTTCTATACCAAATATTAAAGGGGTTGTCTCGCTACAAGGATTGCTTTTTATGTTAAAAATCTTGCAAAAACAAGTCACTTCGCAATGTGTCCATTAACAGTGTCCTAGATATCCCCTCTTGTATGGGCTGCATCAGCTACTCAGGTCGCTATAGCTACAGATCTGGTTGATCTCTCATGATAGGCTGCCTGCAGTAGATGCAGACCTTCTACTGCAGCCTAGTAGAAGCCAGTAAACGCCTCTGAATTCAAAATGAAACCAAGAAGACAGGACTGAGGTAAGATGAATCAATGTAGTGAGGCGACCCCTTTAAGTTCTGTTTTCCTATTGTATCAAATACTTTTCTCGTGTAATAAAATGCAAATTAATTATTTAAAAATCATACAATGTGATTTTTCTAGACTCTGTCTCTCACATTTGAAGTGAGCCTACGATAAAAATTACAGACTTCTCCATTCTTGGTAGGTGGGAAAACTTGCATAATCGCCAGTGTATCAAATACTTATTTTCCCTACTATATGTGTATGCTTAAAATCCTACTACTAGTCATGCTTAACCCCTTAACGACCGCGCACCGTCTTTTGACGGCGGCCGGTGCGGGTCGTTCGTCTGCAGCGACGTCAAAAGACGTCGCTGCAGACAACGGGGGTTGCGGCGCCCGGGGCCGCAGCTGCGCTGGGATCGGGGACTGAACTACACAGCCCCGATCCCAGAGCATGTCCTGCAGGCATCGGGGAGCGGAGGAAACCTCCGAAACCCGAAGGTTTAAAAACCCTTTGATTGCGGCGGTGCGTTACCGCAGCGCAATCAAAGGGATCCCTGCTCTGTCGGGTGATCGGAACACCCGGTGGACCGACAGGAGCCCGGGGAACGGCTGCACAGTCAGCTCTGGGGACCTAGCGTGGCCCCAGAGTTGTCTGTGTATGAAGCCAGTGATTAGGACGCACTGTGTGCTGTCCCTAATCACTGCCTGTGTCAGACTGACACAGATTAGCATGTATTAGCATATATGAATATGCTAATACATTACTAAGTGTAAAAAAATTTTTTAAAAAATGTTAAACAGTTCTCCCTTCATGGGGGTCAAAAAAAAAAGTAAAAAAAACATAAAAAGTGTAAAAAAAAAGAATAAAAAAAATAAATAATAAAAAATAAAAATAATATTTAATAAAAAAAATAATTGTACATAAATTACACGCACAAAAAAAAACCTACACATATTTGGTATCCACACGACCGTAATAACCTGTAGAATTAATCTAACAAGTTATTAAGTGTGAAATGTTAATGGTGTAAAAAAAAATGAAAAAAACAAAAAAAAATTTTTGGAAAAAAAGAAAAAAAATACTGCATTATTATAAGTGTACTTAAACTATTCCCTTATAAGTACAACTTGTCTTGAATAAACGAGGCCTCATCCAACTGCGTCATTGAAAAAACAAAAAAGTTACAACTGTTTAAATGCAAGGAGGCCAAAACTAAAAAAATGTTCTGGTCATTAACTACTTTTCAGGCGT
Organism: Phyllomedusa bahiana; assembly: GCA_025379985.1. Classification (NCBI taxonomy): domain Eukaryota; kingdom Metazoa; phylum Chordata; class Amphibia; order Anura; family Hylidae; genus Phyllomedusa; species Phyllomedusa bahiana. Next base: position 17,163 of record JAODAL010031558.1, read on the forward strand.
TCGGCTTAAGGGGTTAAAGTGGCTGTCCAAGGTTTTTTTTAAGATCTCCTACTACTATCTGATTATCTGCCCCGTCACCAGAATGTTCAATCATTGGCATCAGCAATCTCCTCAGCCAGTGGGGCTACCACAAATCACCATAGCAACAGTAGTTTCGGGGGCCTGGAACCAATGTTTCTTTTTTTCTTAATATTTCCAGGCAGTAGCAGACTATTTCAAATGTCAGATAACCCATTTAGGTGTATTATGCCCAGGAAAAGACCCTTTCTATTAATCAAATGTGTAATTCGTAGCATTTTACTAAGGGCAATAATAGGAACGATGTCAACCTAATATATCCCACTTTAGAACACAAATCTTATCTTATGAACCACCACGCTTCTCAAATATTGCTGTGCTGCATTGGTTTGAAGGTAACTCGAAAAGGTCAGGCAGGCTCTTTGCACAGTGCACATTTTTAGCTCTTTATATTTAGTTTAGATGCTGACAATCTCTATATTCTAAATAACAAAACTAGGGTTTTTTTTTTTATTTTAATGCTCAGATTAGGTGCTTCACATGCATTATCTGTAACATGATTTTGATCTGATCAGAATTCTGGATGTTACACCGTTATTTTTTCATCATCATTTACTTGTGTTTTTCTCCTGTATACTCTTCCAAAGTAAAACTTTTATTTTGCAAATAAAAAGGTTAAGCGAATAAAAACAACAGGCGATATCCAAACCGAACAATTCTAATATAACAAAGCATCTGGACTGATCACCATAAACTCGAGCAATGATTCAGTTTGCAGTTACAGATTTAACAAGTTATCACTAAACAGCTTGCATTTCCAAATACAAATGTTACAGAAAATGAGCATTTTCACACTTAGACCCATGGTAAATAAGCGTATAAAATTAATAAAATTACATAGTCTGTAAGGGAAAAATTAAAAAAATCTGCAGTTTGAAGATTTCAGATTTCTCACAGCTTCTACAACAGAAAATGCTACTTCTTGGGATGCAGTGCAAACGATTCCCTAATAAATGATGAAGGTCATCAAGAACCAACCACAAACATTGCCAAACTAATTTTGAGGTGGACCCTTAGGGTATGCTCACACGGCGTGTTGGATCCGTTTTGGAAAAACAAATTGAAAAGTGCAGCATAAATCGCATCCAACATGAAGGTGCGTGTTTGGATGCGTTTTGGCGGCAGCAGAAATGCACCCTATAGTTTTAAATACAGTGCCTTCTGTGTCAAATGGATCAAGAATTGACATGTCAATTCTTAGAACGGATCCGAAAGATGCATCAGCGATCACTCGTCTGAACCCCGATGCGTGTTTTACATTGAAACTAATGTAAGTCTCAGGGCTGTGGAGTCGGTAAGCCAAAGCTCCAACTCCCCCATACACCGCTTAAGCCACACGCCTGAAAAGTGAAAATGACCAGAACATTTTTTTAGTTTTTGCCTCCTTGCGTTTCAACAGTTGTTAAATTTTTATTCTTTCAATGACGCAGTTATATGAGGCCTCGTTTTATTCGAGACAAGTTGTACTTTATGGGGGAATAGTTTAAATTCACTTATAAATAATTGCAGAATTTTTTAAATTTTTTTTTTTACACCATTCACATTTCACACTTAATAACTTACTAGATTAATTCTACAGGTTATTATGTTCGTGTGGATACCTAATATATGTAGGGTTTTTTTTGTGTGTAATGTATGCACAATTATTTTTTATTGAATATTTATTTTTATTTAATTTTTTTTACACTTTTTATGTTTTTTACTTTTTAAAAAAAAAAAAAATCCCATGAAGGTATAACTGTTACATTTTTTTTTTACACTTGGTAATGTATCAGCATATTCATATATGCTAATACATTGTAATCTGTGTCAGTCTGACACAGGCAGCAATCAGGACAGCACACAGTGTGCCTTGATCACTGGCTTGTTACACAGACAGCGGCTACTCTGGGTCCCCAGGGCTGACTGTGCAGCCTTTCCCCGGGCTCTGTCGGGTCACCGGGCGTTCAGATCACCCAACAGAGCAGGGAAACCTTTGATTGCGCTGCGATGATGAACTGCGGCAGGATTTGCAGGAGCTGCGCTGGGAACAGGGCTGTGTAGTACAGCCCCGTTCTCAGCGCTGCTGAGAAGCCGGGCGCCACAAACTACGACGTCTGCATAGACGCCAAAAGACGCAGCTGCAGACGAACGACCTGAAATGCTTGACGTTAAAAGATGGTGAGCGGTCGTTAAGGAGTTAAGTGATAACTTTACAGTAGTAAAATGGTAACATCAGGCTTTTTATCACGTTATGATACAATAATCAAGCTATTTATGTAGAACATACACTGACAAACAAAAAGTTAACAATATTTAGAACTTTTGACTTTCAGGCTCAATATCTCACCATGCATTGCTGCCTTGTACATAAGGCTACCATCATTTTATAGACACTCTTACCTATCTTAAACATAAATTTGACTTAGTTCAGCAGATTCTTGTCCTGTAACTGCATTGTTACGGTTTTGCTCCTAAAAATCAAAATTTGGCTTTCATCACTGCCTGAATCCTTCTGGACTCTGGATCAGATTAAAGCATGTTTTGACCAAAATCTGATCCCCAGTTTCTTCTACAAGTTCCCAATGTTGGTGCAAACTGGACTTGGGTACGAATACAGTTTTGTCTTCAACTCTACCCACAAGTGTTCGATTGGGTTGAGATCTGGGGAGGACGATATAGCAACTCTACTTCATTGTCATTGAACCATTCCTTCTCCAACCTTGACGTCTACTTCAGGTCGTTGTCCTGCTGGAACACTATGTAGTCCTTTTCATACACATAGTACTCGAGTGTATGGAGTAACTCATCTTGTAGGACACTCACATATAGCTCAGCATTGAGGTCAACATTGATCCTGGTCAAGTATCCAACATCTTTGGCTGTGAAACATCCCCATATCATCAGGCTTCCTCCACCGAACTTGACAATTTCTTTAGTATCTGGATCCATTAGCCCCATTTTCCCCTTGATTCTTCCAAACCCATTCACACCCATTAGAGCCCGGTCTATTGACTTTCATCTCATCGCTCCAAATCATCCGTTTCCAATCTTCCATTTTTCGTACTTTTTGCAAACTCGAGCCAACGCTTCTTATAACGAGATTGAAGAAGTCGCGGCTTCTTCACCTTTTTTCAGGCCATCATTCCAGACCTGTGTAATGCGTGTTGCACGGTGCTTGCATGGACATCTGATCTCTCTTATGAAGCATACGAGCCGCCTCCACTGCAGTGTCTGTCGCATTAGAATTGACAGACATTGTGATGAGCCGACCTGTTGACTCTGATATTTTGCCTGGACGTGCACCTATTGGCTTTTAAATGGATGTACAGACCTCATTTCATATTCTTCCAGCTGTCAGGGCCTCACATGATGCAGTTTTTTTGGCCCAGAGATGCTATCGATGAGCTGGATGATGCTGCTTCTCTCTTCTTGGGAAATCTTCTTCATGGCTGCTCGAACCAGTGACCTTTCACTTGGGAATCAGCCTAATAACACACTGAGCTATTAGGGAATGTGAGAACAGGTTGTAATTTGTAGTAACAAGAAGAAAAAGATTGTCCCACCACCAGGAGCAAAACAGTAACAATGCAGTTACATGACAAAAATCTGCAGAACTAAGCATATGCTAAATAGTGACAGGTCAAAGTTATATAAGAGATCGACAAGATGATTGTCTATAAAATGTTGGTAGTCTCACATTCAAAGCTGTAGTGGATGGTGAGATAATGAGCCAGAAGGTCAAATGTTCAAAACATTGTTACCCTTTTGCTTGTCAGTGTAAAATATATTTATTGGATACGACTTTAGAACATAAAAAAATTTAAAACATTGTAAATATGCAAAATGCTGCAGTAAGTGGGAAAAAACAGTTTTCAATAAAAACGCACTGAATAACATTTGTGGAGTCTATGAATTTGTTCTGAGAAATAGTATTGCCTCCATCAGATCCTGTATAGATGACCTCACATCTGATCTCATTATTTCCAGGTTAGAGAACGGCCTCTCTACACTAACTTGGGTTGGTAGCAAAGCGATGACCACAGTTGCAACATCTCTTAGAATCTCAGGGTATAGAAGAATTGCCTTAGGCACTGTCAGGTCTGGTGAACGGTAAAACTCTTCTACTTCTTTGAAAGCAAGTGAGAAGTTTTGCTGAAATCTGGTCATTCTGTTTGCTATGGGAGCGGGATCTTTTCCCCTGAGATAGCGCTTTGCCTGCTCCATGTTATCAATTACACTCCTCATCTGAAGATTTGGGAGCAGTAGCACTGACAAGACCCAATTCCTCTTGCTCTTGGCACTGCATTGAACTAACTGTACCAACTCATTAGATATTTTGGGAGTCCGAGTCGGACCATTTTATAACGACTCCGACTCCTGTAAAATGGGCACCAACTCCACAGCCCTGGTAAATCACACTGCAGATTGTTAGATGTCTGGGTCCGTTTAGGGTCCGAAACACGGATCCAAATACATATCTAAAAACATATCCCAACAAGCCGTGTGACCATACCCTTATTCTCCTATACAACCACAATAAAATTAGTCCATCTATGTTTAGCTGCACGGTTGGCTCTCGATGGGCTTTAAAAGCCATAGTATCCAACCCATGTCAATAAAGTTTAAGCTCTGTACACAAAACAATCATTGATTCCTATATGACATAAACCATGATGGAAGTGCTGAATTTGTCAAAAGATAGACAGCAACAGACCCACAGACTTTTAACGTGGTCTATAATTTCGATAGAAGAATAGTGCATTGTTTTGCGCTCATAACCATTAAATCTGACAGAAAACTTCAAATAGAGCTTCTGACAGTAATGTGAACAAGCCTTGGAAAATTCCATCTGAACTCTGGATAATAAGGTTATATTCTGTAAAGTGGGTTTGGTACATGAGTCTCTTGATTTTTAGAAGCTAAAATTACAGTTACAGCAAACTACATCAGAAGGTTCCTGAAAAATACGAACAATTTGTATTAATTAGGTCAGAACGGTGTTCCTGCCATACAATAAACCTATACTACTAACCACATGAAAAAGCACGATTTTTTTTTTTTTAAGATATGTTCACCCCAGTACATACCAGAAATTGTAGTTATCCACTCTCTCAGCAATGTTTTCACATCATTAAATTCAATGGCACCGGCCAGATTAGGAGCTTTAGATCTGTAAGAATTGCACCCTTCATTCATGGATCTTTGGGCATTTGAAGTTGAAGGACCCGTTTCAACCTAAAAAAATGAAATTATGTAATAATTTATATTTAAATAAAATATATATGAATAGATTCTTCTGTCTTGATTACTTTCATTGATAGTGTTTTTCAAAAGTAAAGCAGCCACATACTGTACATTATGCTGCATTACTGTAGTAAATCTATTTGCAAAAAACTTGCATATCTGGTTTACCTGAGACTGCCCTAGAGCTATGGCTTCCTGTTTTAGGGGAGCATCTTTTCGTTTTTGAGGACTCCCATTTGATGCAAAGTTTTTAGCAGGGCTACTAAAAAGTTTGTTTTTTAAAGGGCTATGCATCTTTTTGGTAGGACTGACTTGATTTTTCCTTCTTCTACTTTTCTTTGCTTTCAGTGAAGGCTTCCTAAGCTGCAGCAAAGGATTTCTGGAAACTGCAAAAGATTAATACAGAAAAAAACATCACCCTGTAAAATGCAATTTAATGGTTTGCAAAGCTTTAAACAAACACCGTTTTTTTTAGTACAGACCATCAATAGAAGAGTGGTGGAGGCCCAACGCTTAGCAGCCAAGGTGATCAGCTGTTTGAAGCGGTTGTGCAAGCGCTGCGGCCTCTTTAATGTTTACATAGATCTCCGCACTGTTCATACTTTAAATGCTATACTTTTAATAGCAACATTATAAGGTCTTGTAACGCTGTCCCATTCAAGTGAACAGGACAGTACTGCAACACTAAAAATGTACAATGTGTGGAAATACAAACAGCACTAAAACTAATGCAAGTACTAAAAAGGCTGCAGTCTCAGAGGTTGGGGAGGATTCAAACCCTCACCAATCTAATACTGATGGGCTATCCTGACATTAGGCCATCAATATTATGAAGTTGGAAAGCTTCTTTAACTAGTCCCATCTTTGTGGGGAAGCTAGTTATATGAAGCTATAACAACTGCTGAAATAAATAGAGTGGCAGCATCAATGGTGGAAGCTTGCAGCATCAATGGTGGAAGCTGCCAAAACCACTGCTTCTTCAATTATTTTTCGAGATTTCCAACACTACTGAGGACAAATATTTATTTTGGCTTACCAACTGTTGGGTTTAGATTAATTCCACTCTCAGAATGTTTGTTCCTTTGACCATATGCAGCTCTTAACTCCTCCTGGAGATCAGCAGGCAAGGCTGCAAATACTTCAGGATCCACCTGAAGATACAAAGCAGATGCATGTGAAAAATTGCTTTAGAATACAAATATTTATTCATATATACATATACACACACATATACGCTACTCACAAAGAGTTAGGGATATTTCGCTTTGGTTGAAATTTCAGGATCAACATAAAATTTATTTTAAATGAACTAAATGAAACCATCTCTTAACCTTAGAATGCACATGTCCAACTTTCTAATCTCTAACAAGTAGCTTAACGGAAAAATTCCCAGCAGGTGTTTGACCCCTGAATCTCCCAATAAATTTAGGGGGATCTACGTGAATTTGGATTTAAACAGTCCTCCTCATCATGCTGTTCACATTTTGCCATCATGTGACCAAGACAACACCCTACAACTGATCAACAGTACCTCGACATTGCGAGGCTTAAAGCAGGATGCTATCAGACGGAAGTGGCCACTGAGCTTAGAGTGTCATCAGCAGGTTGTAACAGAGATATAGAGAGACTTAAAGAGAAACAGAAAGGCAAATAAGTGGATTTCCTTTGACTACATCACACACTGATAACTGCTTCATGCCCTGCGGAACAGGATGATGAATGCCAAGGTAGTGTTGATCAATTGTAAGGTGTTGTCTTGGTCTTGTGATGTCAAAATATGAAGTATTTGATTACCTTCCAATCAGCAAGAATTCTAGCTGTTAATTTTTCTTTAAGAAGCCCTCCTACTCTGCACTAATTACCTGTATTAATTGCACCTGTTTGAACTCCATCCTCTCCACCATGGCCAAGACCAAAGAGCTGTCTAATGACATAGGACAAAACTGTAGACCTGCACAAAGCTGGGATGGGCTACAGGACAAAAGGCAAGCAGCTTCGTGAGAAGGCAACAACTGCTGGTGCAATTTTTAGAAAATGGAAGAAACACAAGATGACGGTCAATCTTCCTCGGTCTGGGGCTACATGCAAGATCTCGCCTCGTGGGGTAAGGATAATTCTGAGAATGGTCAGGATTCAGCCCAGAACAACATAAAAGGACCTGGTTAATGACCTGAATAGAGCTGGGACCACAGTCTCAGAGATTACCATTAGTAACACAATACACCATCATGGATTAAAATTCTGCAGGGAATGCAAGGTCCAACAACCTCCTTCTCTCAGTAAAAGCACTGAAGATAGGTCGTGGCTGGGTCTTCCAGCGGGACAATGACCCGAAATACACAGCCAGAGCAACTAAGGAGTCGGTCAGTAACAAAAATTTCAAGGTCCAAGAGAGGTCTAGCCAGTCTTCTGACCTGAACCCAATCGAAAAACGTAATGGGAGCTGAAACTCAATGTAGCCCAGTGACAGCCCAGAAACCTGAAAGATCTGGAGAAAAAAAGTTACATGGCCCCGCCACTGGTAGGTGGTCCTTACATGTCAGCAAGGTACTGGCTTTGGTGATGTAGGAGCCATTTGTATAAATGTGAATGATTGAGGAATACTACAGAAAGCAGAGTTGTCTTACTCAGATCTTTAATTGTGAGAAAGCTGTTAACATAAGTTTCCACGGTATGGTAAGCAAGAAGGGGTACTCTGCGTACAGAAAAATTTTATATCACATTCACAACATTAAAAGAGATATATGATACAAAGTGACCCTACATTTGTATGTGTATGAACATGCATGTATACACATACACACATATGTGTGTATATATGTATATGCATACATACACATATATATGTATACATACATATACACACACACATCTATCTATCTATCTATATATATACAAACACGTATATACATACACACAAACAAGCACACACGTATATGTAGGGTCACTTTATACCATGTCTCTTTCAATGTAGTGGCTGTGTTATCACATTTTTCTGTACGCAGGCTACCCCTCCATGTTTATCATACCGTGGAAACTTATGTTAACAGCTTTCTCACAATTACAGATCTGAATAAAACAACTCTGCTTTCTATGATATGCCTCAATCATTCTTTCTAATCTACAGCCATGAAACTGCCCAAATCTGAGTTGTTGCCAAGAAGAATTCCCCACTCCACCAGTTCAGAAAGAAACTATAATCCTACCTGTGAGTAAGCTGGAAGGGCAATGACATTAATGCCAGACTCTTCGGTTTGATCAGAAAGTGGCGGTAGCTGTAGGAGGACAGTTGCCACTGGCTGTTCTTGTAACCCAAAAGTATTGAAACCATTTTCTTTTTTGCCTTCACCAATGGGTAATTTGTGCTGAAGGGCGAATGACTGCTCCACTTGTTCCCTAATATCAGGGGGCAGTGCTTCTAGGACAGATGGGTCGACCTGCAGTACAAGATGTTCAATATCGTCAGACAAGTACAATTTTGGCATCTAAGGAGTTGTTCACACAGCATTTTAACTCCGTGTTCACATCCGCTTTTTAGATCCGTCTTGGGGATCGACAGGATGGACCCAGAGACGCATTTAACAATTAGCAGTGAGATTATCACTGCGGGCTATGAGGAAGACGCAGCGGCGTTCACATGAGAGATCGCCACTGCGTGTTCCCCTCCTGCCTGTCGGCAATTCTTTGATCGGGTCCATAAAGCGGACCGACAGGCAGGAGGGGAACACGCAGCGGCGATCTCTCATGTGAACGACGCTGCGTCTTCCTCATAGCCCGCAGTGATAATCTCACTGCTAATTGTTAGATCTGTCTCTGGGTCGGTTCTGTCAGTCCCCGAGACGGATCTAAAAAGCAGATGTAACTCGGAGTTAAAACTCTGTGTGAACAAGCCCTTAAAAGACAACTAATGTTACACAGTAGCAACTTCAAAATATAACTTATGGCTTGCGAAGAATTGCATCCTTGCACCTATAATGTGTGGAATTCTACCAGCCTTGTTCTACATAGTTAACAACTTACTTGTGAAGGGGACGGAACTTCAATTGTAAAATTAACTCTTGATTTCATGCTGATTGGGGAATGAAAACCATTTTTCCTCCCAAGAGATTCTGCTTTGCTAGTGCTTGGATCCTGACTGGAAAGGTTCTTATGGCCTGATGAGACTGAAGCACATGGATCTGTGGCTGATGAAATTTCAACATCGAAAGCAGCAACAATGACTGTAGAGGCAAACAGTGAATATATGTGAAATATTCCTAGGAATGTAGGCGAATATTCACTGCGTTTTGAGTACAGTGTAGTTATCAGAGTTGGAAAAATAAAAAATCCCTAACAGAATATTACTAAAATGAACAATTAAAAAAAAAAAAGTTCTAAAAAAAGGAATTAAATTTCCTAGCAACCCAGCAGAGCAATCAGAGACCTGTCTAGTTTTGTAATTCTCTTTTTTTTTTTTTTTTTACAATAGAGATACTACTTAAAAGGGTTTTCTGGTTCTTTCAAACAGTTCCTCACTGCACTCCATCAATGGCATCGGTGGTCAATTGCTGTACATGCAAGCAGTGACTGTTGAGGTCAGTCATTGAACAGTGATCAGGAGGTCACTGAAGAAAAAATCAGCAGAGAACACCAGAGCTCTGGCAGAGCTGGAATGGTGGCAGCAGAAGAGGTGTATATAAGTAAAACAAAAATATTTTAAAAGAGTGGAGGGAAATATGGAACTTTTTATAAGAACTAGAAAACTCCTTAAACTGCACTTACATTATGCCAGATTTATATTAACTCCTTAACGACCATGCACCGTCTTTTGACGTCAGCTGGTGCAGGTCTTTCGTCTGCAGCAACGTCTTTTGGCGCCGCTGCAGACATTGGAGTTTGCAGCACCCGGCACCGCAACAGCGCTATGATTGGGGCGGATCCCAGCGCAGCTCCAGCAAGCACCGAGGAGCTGGGGAAACCTCCGCTCCCTGGTGCTTTAACCCTTTGATTGCCGTGGATCATCACCACAGCGCTATCAAAGGGTTTCCCTGCTCTGTCGGGTGATCGGAACACCCGGTGACCCCTAAAGTAGCCCTAGGGCTGTCTGTGTATCAAGCCAGTGATCAGGCCAGACTGTGTGCTGCCCTGATCACTTCCTGTGTTAGACTGACACAGATTATAATGTGTTAGCATATATGAATATGCGAATACATTACTAAGTAAAAAAAAAAAAAAGTGACAGTTCTCCCTTCATGGGATAAAAAAAAAAAAAAAGTGTAAAAAAAAAAAAAAGAATAAAAAAATTAAATAGAAACAAATATTTAAGTAAAAAATAATTGTGCATACATTACACACACAAAAAAATCTACACATATTAGGTATGCACATGACCGTAATAACCTGCAGAATTAATCTAACTAGTTATTAAGCGTGAAATGTAAATGGTGTAAAAAAAATTCAAATAAAATTGAAAAAAAAATGCTGCAATTATTTGTAAGTGAACTTAAACTATTCCCCCATAAAGTACAACTCGTCTCGAATAAAACAAGGCCCCATACAACTGCATCATTGAAAAACTAAAAAAAAAATTACAACTGGAGGCAAAAACTAAAAAATGTTCTGGTCATTAACTACTTTTCATGCGTTCAGCTTACGGGGTTAAAGCACAATCATTTGTAACGGTTGTTTTAAGACACTGATCAATGTATACATGAACAAAAAGAATACCGATCTGGAAAGCAGAAGTGTGTCAATTTTACTTCCTGACAAAACCCCTTTAAATGAAGTTTAATTGGGTTGTTTTTAGCAAGCAAAAATCTTTTTGTGGTAGAAAGGTCTTGTTTTGTGCTGTTACTACTGAAACAGAATTGGACCTGATGACTAAGAAAGATTACCTCTCTTGCCATCTTCTTCCATGGCTGGCTTCCTTCTCCTTTTTTCTTGAAACATATCAATTAACGAACGGGATGCTCCAGGCAACAGTCCAGATCTTGATGACTAGGAACCACCATTAGCTACATGCGTGTAAACCAACTGGTGCATCTGAAGTCCAACCTTATAAAGACAAGAAGTTGTAATTTAAACATTCTGGTATAGTGTATAGGTTACATATAAGACGATACATGCAATCAGATAAGACGTATTAACAGTAAGTTAATAGTAGTCATATATACACACACACATTTCATATGGAGGTAAAAAGATTATTACTTCATTGACTTACCCCTCTCATATCTGCAACATTCAGTTTCATTGACTGAAACATTTTTTAAAGTTTCTTTGCCAATCACATTGGCACTATCTGTGGCTTGGTCCAGAGTCACTGTCCTAAGTTACCAGAAGAAAAAGCATAAGTAGAATCTATTTGTAAATGCACTAAAAAAGCAATTAAAATGAACTTGGATCATAAAGGCGATCAAAACAACCAATAGCCGCTTTTAATAAAAAGACATGAACTTCTTGATCAATAAACTATATAGTGTCAGGCAGTCACAGGAGCAATTCATTTACCGAGAATAGGGTTAAAATCGAAAATAAAATATAAAATAGACATACATAGAAAATCTAGAATAAAATATAGAACCTTATAATGGTCTCCGTGTCAAACATGAGCAAAAACATGTATGACGGGGGCTGCGTCAATTTCTGGTGAGCTTTGAGCCAAGAAAATATATGAACAGGCGCACGCCAAACTTTGGCGCGATAAGTTCCTTTTTAATGCGCCAAAGATTAGGGGTGTTCTGGGTGTGTCGCACCACATTCATAGAAGTAGACACATTTATGATTCTTTGATGGCAAATCTAGGGGCAGAACAGTTAGGCAGACCACCTTTAACTTGGTCGGGCTGTTCTAAGTTGTCGTATTGGCACTAGACTGCGCCTGTATGTATGACCTGCAGAAGAACAGGTTCATACATTTTGGCACCTTCTACACTACCTTAAAGCGATTTAGAACTGGCCTGTCTGTTCATTCACTTTGTATTTTGTTAATTGATAAAAAATACACAAAAACTATATTTTTTGAGCATTCTTACTTTGTAACAATTTTTCCAGACTTGACTAAAACATTTGTCCAGTAATGTATAAGCCCCCAAAAGTGTCCAGTACAAAAAGAATAAAATAAAAGTCAAGCATACAAAGCATAAGGCTCTGTCCACACGACAAGGACTTCCACCTGGATTCCGCCTAAAAATCCTTCCCCCTCCCCCCCCCCCCAGTTTTCAACAATTCTCATTGACCTCAATAGAAAACACGTGTAGCAGTTTTCAAAAGCTGCGTGCGGTCGAAAAACTTTAAACATTCTCATTCTTTGGTGGTATTCCACACCAAAAACACGTGGAAATTTTCTACCGATGTCAATGGGATGGCTAAAATCCTTATGCAATACTCGCCCAAAACATATGAATGAGTATTACATGTGGATTTTAACACGAATCCATGTCCAAAACCAATAGGCATGAACTGCACTCTGACTGCAAGTCTATAAAACCAAATCCGAAAAAAAGCCTCTAAAACCACATGCAATAAGCATGTACTTTAGAAACAAAACTCATTAGAAACGCATTGGACGAGGTGGTTTTTAACGGCAGAATCGTGTGAACAACTTGTAACAGTATGTTATACTTATTACCAGAAGTTGATGGGTAGTGCCAAGGTGATGCAACAAGGTGTCAATGTACTAAAGCTGATGCACAAAATAGTATTAACCAGGGAGTAGTCATTATGGGAAAACTGTATTATAGGCTATCAAAGTGTAATGCTTAAAGGGGGATTTTCACCACAATAATTAGCTTTAAATATGTTAGATAAATAAAGACTATTACCAACTACATTGCTGTTCTGATTTTACTTCCTTTTTAGAGTTAGAGTGAGTCTTATCTCCAGCTTGTGTAAACAAGCTTCCCTATGTTACCAACCATCTCTCTCTGCTTTCATTGTCCTAGCAGCCCTGGCTGACAATGGTGGCATCAGTCACTGCTGTGTCTTAGTAGAATAACAGGAACTTGTTTACCTTTTTTAGTAACAAACTTTAAGGGTATGTTCACATGGCGTGTTGGGTCCGTGTGAACATACGTTCTTAGATGCGTGTTTGGATCCGTCTCACGGACCCTAGACGGACCCAAACACGCATCTAACAAATAGTAATGTGATTTACATTGCTTTTAATATGAGACACATCGGCATTCAGATGAGTGATCACCGATCGCAGCTGCGTGTTGAATACGTTTAGGATCTGATCGCCAATGCGTTTTTTGATGGGCTTTTCGGGTCCAACATGGATCCAAAAACGCTGAGGGAACAAGCCCTAACCTTTTAGAGCACTGTAGCCTTTGGCCTTGCTGTTTATACCCTTCTATTTCTAATGTCTCTATAACAGGCTCAGCTAGCAGAGCTAATATGCCAATCACTGCATCAGAACCACCCACAGCCTGAACAGGAAATGGGAGTCTAAGGCTAGTTGTGAACAGCACGCTCTGTAAAACAGCATAGCGTGGACAACTATAATTTTCATAAGGTAACCATGGTAGTATTAAGGGCTGAGATCTCTACTTGCCAGTGCTATATACAAATACAGGCAGTCCCCACGTTACGAACTGTAGGTTCGTTCTTATGTTGGATTTGTATACAAGTCATAACAAGTATATTTAGTACATGTGTGGTATGGAATGCAAGCACTTGTAGTTCCACAACTAGAATTGCCAGCATTTCATACCACACATGTACTAATTGTATGGGTGCTGATTAGCACATATGTTATCGAGTCATCAACATTATTATAGGCAAAGGTAATAAGCTATTCCAGGGTATACAGGTCATCACCACTATTACAGGCAGATAAATGCATGACCTCGTCAGAAGACGGGCTGAAGGGTGAGAGATGTAAGCAAAACCCTATTTTCTGCCATGGAAGATCTGAAAGTAGCAGGAATATAATGATGGTCGTCAGCCAGAGCCATAACATGGCCCCAGAGCCAACGCGTCCATTCTGTGACTTCAAGAAGGTTTCTGCACTATACAATGTGCTATAATATGAGGCACACAGAGACCACACTATTCTCAGGTACAGGGGACTCTGTTCACCTGATGGCGTTTCCTCTTATGCTATTAGGCGTCTAGCCAGACCCTGCACTCTTATGGCTCTGTCATGTTTTCAGCTCTTCATCTCCAGACAGCGACGGAAGGATACAGGATACCAACCGCCTCCCACACTGACTGAGTTTCTTGAGCTTACTTTTCAATTTTCCACACCAGTTCCTTGGTGAGGTGTCTTGTGCACTGCCTGCTCTATGGGAGCTGTAGGTGTCCAAGACAGGACAAAGGAGAGAAGGAAGACGGTAGAACTGTCACTGGCCGAGGATGCCCCGCTTCTCCTATGCCACAAGCACTAAAGCGACTGCCGGTCTTACCACGGTTTCTGTCGGCCGCCTCAGTGCTTTTGGCTTCAGAGAAGCAGGGCATCCTCAACCAATGACAGGAACAGGTATGTCAGAAAATTACGGCATTCTGATGTTATGGGGCGACTCATGTGCGATGTCAGCTCACTGAGTCATGCCCCATAAGTACTATATCGTTAATCTATATTGGGACATTACTATCTGAGAGACATTACTTTTGGGTCTTCTATACTGTGTCCATTAACCTGTGGCTCTGATATTCAGGATCTACCTAATATATCTACTTTACATTTGAATGGTTCCAATAAGAAATCATATTTACACATCAACCATCTATTTTTATGAGGTTCAAGTGTGAAAGCTACACAACTAATTGAAACAATTCAGGGGGAAATTTTAGCATTTCTAGATCTTAGCATTCTTGGGATCCATGGGTGAAGTTCCTGAAATACAACATTACAGTACAGAAACATTTTCTACAGTTTGCACATTCACCTTGCAATGTGGTCACATATTCCATGACCTCCAAATTTTGCAGGTTCTAAGGGGGCTCCAGCTTTACGCACCATAATCTTTAGAGTAAGTTTCTTGCCTTTCATTTTAACAGATTCTAGCCTTCGCTGGATTTCTTCTGAAAGGTTCATCAAAAAGGCTTCAGCCTCACTGGTCTAAAAACAAACAATTACTATTAGCTGGAGAGATTTAGCTGCAGCGAGCAAATACATAAAAGAAGTCCCAATCTGGTATGTCGTTTGATGAAGATATAAAGCAGAATTGTGGAGAGCAAAGATATCAGAAGTGTTACGCAAAAATTGTTCCAATAAGCAGCCCCAGCCATCCCTTAGATCGGCTGATAATATGTATAAATAATAATGTTGGCAAGTAACACCGCCAAAAAAAGTATGCGAGGGAAAGCTGTGCAGTCTAAAGCTGGTCACAGACATAATTTATTATTGATCATTTTTACAACAGTTAAAGGGAACCTGTCACATAAGTGATGCCCTTCTTGCTGAGGACAGCACAAGCTAATGACAGACATACTGTTTCCAGCGCTGTGTCTCTTATTCTGTAAGATGCAGAAGTTTTAGAGTATTTAATGCTCAAATCGTATTCATGAGCAGGTGTTAGTCCCACCCACCTGGCTAGCCCCGCCCACCTGGTAGTTATTCACATGTGTCTACCTATTCAAAGTAATAGCTTAGTTAGTTGTGAGGTGGGCGGGACTAGCCTCAGGTGAGCAGGGCATGGAAAAAAACGGACTCTTTTTATGACTTTTCTGGCTTAAAACTGCAGATTTGAGCATTAAATACTCTAAAACTACAGCATCTTACAGAATAAGGGACACAGCGCTGGAAACAGCAGGTCTGACACTAGCTTGTTCTGTTCTCGGCAAGGGGGGCATAATCTAGGTGACAGATTCTCATTCTGTCCATGGCACAAACAATTGGTTCTGACAGAAAATGTAAATTTGCTTCGTTAGATAGAATACAATGTTTATTCTCAGCAGTTTTTAGTAAACAAGATACTACCATATCTGTAATTATATAGAAAATACCTTAAAGAGAACCTGTCACATAGGTTATGCCTCCTTGCTGAGGGCAGCACAAGCTAGTGACAGACATGCTGTTTCCAGTGCTGTGTCCCTTATTCTGTAGGGTGCAGGAGTTTTAGAGCATTTACTGCTCAAATTTGGCAGTTTGCAGCTAGAAAAGAGTCCACCTTATTCATGAGCAGGTGTTAGCCCCGCCCATCCAAAGCTAGCCCCACCCACCTGACAGTTATTCATATGTTTCTACCTATTCAAAGTAATAGGTTCATCAGTTGTGAGGTGGGTGGTGCTAGTCTCAGGTGAGCGGGTCATTTAATCAAACTGACTCTTTTCATGAAATGCTGGACTCTTTTCTGGCTGAAAACTACAGCATCTTACAGAATAAGGGACACAGTGCTGGAAACAGCATGTCTGTCACTAGCTTGTGCTGTCCTCAGCAAGGGCGGCATAATTTATGTGACAGGTTCCCTTTAAGTACAGTTGAATCTGTTGAACAATAAAAAGTCGTATCAGGATGAAAATATCCAATATTATTTATTTACTAGTAGAAGCCCTATCCTAGGATGGTTCCTTATAGAAAAAACTGCAAACAAAAACTGCAATCTATATTTACAGATTAAACCAGAAGTTACATATACTATATAAAGAGACACATATGCATGTTTTTCTCACTATATGGCATGAAATCAGAATAAACCTTAACCATTTTAGGGCAATTAGGAACCAAAATTATTTATATTTTCCAAATGCCAGAATAATGAGAGATAGAAAGATTTTTTATTACTTTCTGCAAAGTCAAAAGATTACATAAATTTCATTAGTATTTGGTAGCATTGCCCTTAAACTGAATGACTTGGGACAAACGCTTTAGATAACCTTCCACAAGCTTCTCACAATAGTTGGTAGGAATTTTGGCCCATTCCTCCTGACAGAAATGGTATAACCGAGCCATGTTTGTAGGTCGCCTTGCTGGCACCTGTCTTTTCAGCTTTGCCCATACATTTTCAATAGGACTGAGATCAGGGCTTTGTGATAGCCACTCCAAAACATTGACTTGGTTATCCTTAAGCCACTTTGTAACCAGCTTGACAGTATGCTTCAGGTCATTGTCCATTTGGATGAACCATTTCAGCCCAAGCTTTAACTTCCTGGCTGATGTCTTGAGATGTTGCTTCAGTATTGTCACATAATCCTCTTTTCTCATGATGCCATCTATTTTGTGAAGTGCACCAGTCCCATCTGCAGCAAAACAACCCAACAACATGATGCTCCCACCCCCTGTGTTTCACAGTTGGGATGGTGTTCATAGGCTTCCAAGCTTCTCCCTTTTTCCTCCAAACATAACGGATATAATTATGGCCAAACAGTTCAATTTTAGTTTCATCAGACAACAGGACATGTCTCCAAAAATGTAGGTATTTGTTCCTTTGTGCATTTGCAAACATTAATCTGGCTTTTATATGTTTCTTTTGGAGTAATGGCTTCTTCCTGGCAGAGTGGCCTGTCAGCCCTTGTTGATACAGTACTTGTTTCACTGTGGATAATGGAACAGTCTTACCAGCTTCCACCAGCATCTTCACAAAGTCTTCTGCTTTTGTTCTTGGGTTGATATGCACATGTCGGACTAAAGCACGTTCATCTCTGCAACACAGAACCCATCTCCTTCCTGAGCAGTATGATGGCTAGACATTCCCATCTTGTTTGTACTTGTGTATATTTGTTTGTACAGATGAACAAGGCATCTTTAGGTATCTGGAAATTGCACCCAAGGATGATCCAGACTTGTGCAAGTCCACAATTCTCTTCCTGATATCTTGGCTGATTTCTTTAGACTTTCTCATGATGTTACACACTGAAACAGTGTGTTTCTGGTGTGTATTTTAAAATACATTCACAGGTGTGTCTCTGAGATGTTGACAAAGCTTCCAAAGACATGACATCATCATATGGGCTGTCCCAAATTGTTTAAAGGCATAGTAATCCTAGTGAATGTAAATGTTTGACTTTGCAGAAAGTAATAAAATGCCTTAAAAAGTCTCTCTCTCATTCTTCTGGCATTTGGCAAATATAATTTTGTTAATCCTAATTGACCTAAAACGGGTAAGGTTTATTCTGATTTCATGTCTGATAGTGAGAAAAACATGCATATGTGTCTTTTTATATAGTGTATGTAAACTTCTGGTTTCAACTGTATATAAATATCCATCCGCTACATTGCTAAGCACAGGGCACAGCAGAGAGTGTTTGGATGACATGTCTCCCCTCACTAAGCACATATCCATATTATGCTGTAAAATCCTGTAACAGCTCTCTATTACATTGATGAGTGGGTGGCGCAACGTCGTTCTCCCTCGATCCCCACCTCCCAGCAGGTGAATGCGAGCCAACTTGTCCTCTACAGTATAAACTATTAGATGTTAAGTCCCCTATCATTGGTCCACATATATAAATTCTATAAATGCCATAGCACGTCATGAGGTCATCCATCCATATAGTGGCAGTATTTTGTTTACAACTTAATACAGGATACGCTAAGCATTGACCCAGTTATCTGTTGAGATACTTTTTTTGCTGTAGAAGCAGAGGAAACTAGGTTCAGAAAAAAAACTTTTTATGTGTTTATCCCTATTGCTGATTTCCTCTTTAGCTCCAGTTACAAGGAGCATCTTGACTGCAGTGACTGCAGAGCTGATCTGGGTCTCACGGCTAGCTCTCCACTCCTTCATCTTCACAATTTACATGCCCCACATGCCCCACTCCTCTCTCACCTTTAGACTGCTGAAGATATTTCACATAAACACTGCTGCTGCGGCCCGCTCACTGACCTCCATGCTCCTGTCCTCAGAAACCCCCATCCTTTTTGTTACTACATACACAGCATCTCCTTCTCCCTCTCTGTGTTGTGCAGTGTAGTGTAATTCTACCTGTAGGTCCTGTGTTGACATCACAAATGTCCTGTCATAGCCAAAATCAAACAATGCAGGCAGGAATGGTGGGTTCGCTGTAGATTTGAGCAAAACTGCCTCAAAACAACAGATCATCATCTGCAGCCCCTTGCTTTCCCCTCTTCCTTCAATGCCCCCACCAATTTTCGGTTACATTTACATCCAGCGTCATGTCTGTCATTCAGAGTGATCCAGCCACACAGTGGAAGTATTGCCATTACAAACTGACACAAGACACTCTAAGGCATTTATATATATATAAAATTCCAAGATAAACAGTACCTTTGTGAATCGGATACCATAGTTGATTTCAGCAGATACAGATTTTCTCTCCTTCTCTTTTCTAATAGGCCGATCATCCAATCCTCTGCAGAATCTATACAATGTTTGGCCCGTTTTTGGCCCAAACTCTTTCTGGAGTTTTGACATTGTAAGATTTTGGAGATCTCCACATGTTTTTACATTTAAAGATGACAATTTATATTCCATAGATCTGCCAACTCCTAGACGTAAAAAAAAATAAAAATAAATATAAAATTAAAGTAGTTTCTCACTGCAGGAACTGTAGTACATTTCATATTTCACATTTCTGCAGAAAATTTAGTGTGCTTGTTTTCTATTCTGTCAACTTGTTTCTCATTTACACAGCCTTTTCATATACACCAACTGTAGGCCATGGAAAAACCATTAAAGGGGTTGTATCACTTCATTAAATGGCCTTCAGAATAAGGGGACAGTGAAAACAAGTAACTTTGCAATTAGATGTCATTAGCAAAGCTGTCTTGTTCTCACAGTGTTCCTTATCTTCTGTTTCTGTAAACAAACTTCTCCAGTGCTGGTCAGAAAGACAGATCCCTCCTCCTTGCATTTCATTAATTGAGGGCTCTAATAATTAACATTCTGTTCAGCCCCCGGATGGCTGTATTCACGGAGATTGCACTCCTGCCTCTCACTTAGAATTAGGGATCGTGAACAATTTCACTCTATACAGTTAGCTGCCTCCTCATTCACACTGCAGCTGTCTCTATAATCAGAAAACAGGAGAATAGTGCCCGGTGCCTTAATGCTCCTGCGTGTAAGGGACCGAAACTGTTTTCACTCTATCCAGACAGCTAAGTGCTCCTCATTGACACTGCAGCTGTCTCTATAATCAGAAAACAGCATTATTGTGCCACAGTGCCTTAATGCTTCTGCGTATTGGTGCCTTCTGTAAACATGAAGGGAGATGGATCTGTGCTGGATTCAACTGTAGCAACCGTCCAGCTGTGAGAGATCAGTGCTGAGTTCATGGAAGACTGTATGTAAACAGCTCTTGCAAAAAATAAGACTGCATAGTGAGAGGACAGTGACATGTGGAGGGAGGGGGACACACACTGGAGCTAGCATGAACAGTGAAAGCGGCATGATGTCATCCCTTTTCAGTTAAGAAATGCCCAGCTGGGAGTAGAAGAAACACCCCTGAATTTCAGGAAACGAGAGGATCAAACTTCAAGAGAACAGCCAAACTGATGAAGCGATACATCCCCTTTAAGTCCTCTGAATGCTCCACAATAAATTGGGGCAAATTTACTAACCCTGTCTTTTATTTAGGCGGTGTTATCTTAGACAGGTAGTCTAATAGTGTCCCAATTTCATCACAGTGATTTAAGCGGTCTGCTTATTTTAGCACAACTCTAGACTCATCTAACATTTTATGCCACCTATTAGTTGGCTTATTTTGCACAAAAAAGATCCTTGCCTGAATTTTGGTGCAGGCTGTCGCATTTTAAGCTCCATCCCTTCCTAAAAAGTCAATAACCTTTCACTAATCCGCCATGCCCCACTTCCAAATAAACCACAAAAAATATTTGAAGCAAATGATAAATGTGTCACCTGTGCCAAAATATGGCTCATCTATTCATAGTCACATTTTAGGTACAAACACAATAGTACATTTGGCCACTGTTTTCTCTGCAACACAATGATTTACTCATCAATAACTGCTAATCATAATGTACTCAAAATCTGAGCTGGTGTGATCCAAAGCAGACCACTTTTTTGAACAGAAGTGAAAAATGTCAAATTAGGATTAACTAGGGATTAACCACTAGATTCTATAACCTGATCCGAACCCCACTGGATTATTCCAAATCGCAGGGGGGATGGCATATTGGGTGGGCAGGTTGCGGTCTCTAACATTCCAATCCCTGCTGGCTTCTCTTTCCCAGGCAGCAAAACTATTGCCCTCCATGATGTATTGGGAGATGGCTTTTAAAATCGCACATAGATCCTATGTCTCCCCACATCGAGGGTATCTGATGGGACATTCTGAAAACTACGCTTGCCTGAAATGCAACTCCCCACATGCAGACTTATTGCACTGTTTGTGGACCTGTCCAAAAATCCAAGCTTTTTGGTCAGATGTGCGATCATTTACCCTCAGAAACTTATTACCGCAGTGCCCAGAAACTGATCTTCGGGCCCTCTTCAGCATCCTCCCTAAGGAATATTCTTCCCTCCCACGAAACCACGAAAAACTCCTATTTTACATAGCAGCAGCGGCGCGGAAGGCAATCCTTCAATGCTGGATCCAGCCCCACCCACCTACTTTAAAAACATTCTTAGAAAAGCTATCACACATTTTCCGCATGGATTGGGTAGAAACAACGACGCCAAAGGAGCAAAGGGCACAGCAATTTCTTCAGATGTGGACAAACTTCATCAGACTCCTCCCCGCACACATCCAGACTAAAATTAAAGACTGCTTCAAATTCACAACCTGGTACCTAAGGCACAGTCCGATGAACTAAATGCCAAAAATTGGGGTAGGGTAATACAGATGGTGACTCCCTTAGGCTGCGGCGGGTGCCTGACACAGGCGGACTGCTCTCCCCCTCCCCCCTGTGTGCGTCTCCCCCCCCATCGCTCATCTCCCTCCCCATTCCTCCCTTATTGTTATATGTTTTCAGAATACAGGTATGCTTTTGTTGCTTGTCATATATATAACAACTTGAAAATACAAAAAGGAATCCCAGTTAGCAGGAGGCAACTCCTTATAGAGGAATGAGAACAGTACCATATATGGGAGACATATGCGAGTAGGCTGCGCATGATACACCCAACTTCTCTCTCTATGCTATAAGTTTTAAAGTAAATGCCATATCTTTGTTACCCATCAAACAGATTAAATGGAAATGGATCCTCAGGGGCAGGAGGTAATATCCAGCACGGGTTAAGAACAAGCTTGTGTCGGAGAGACCCATGGAAGCTAGGCTTCTCTCTTTAGCTTATAAGTTTTAAAATGAGAATGATACCTCTGCGGCATGATAACTATGCCTAACAACTTGACTATATAGGGCCGACTCCTAATAAACAGGAGTTACCGCCTCACAAAGACTAAGAACAGCCCCCTACTTGGGAGACTTATAAGAATAAAACCTAGGGGATACACCCAACTAAGAGACTCCTGCTTCTGGGGAAACACGCTAGCCTTTCAGATAAAATGGGTCAGGTTCCATGTTCTACTTAATATAGCAGAATGTTACGATGCATAATCACAGAGTTTAGGTCCTTGCTCAAGTTTATGTCTCCAAGATTACTACAAGTCTGTCATATCCTCTTTCTTTTCTTCTACTCCCATAGAGTGTTCTAGATGACATGTATATTTACATTGTATTTTATGGTACAGAGTCAATCTGCTCCTGATGTCTTTTATATGTAAATTTTGCTTTGCAATTGAATCTTGACGCTCCACCTCATGGCGTACTTGACACGGCTGGAAGTTTTATGAAGGACAAATGACAGACTCTATATCTATGTTCCATTTATATTCTTGAGGACGTTGTACATTTATTATACTCACCTCAACATTTTTTCCCTCCCTCCTTCACTTCCCTCCCCCCATTCCAACCCTGTCTTTTGTTGGTCTCCCATGTTGGGGGTGATGTTTGTACTCATTTTGGAAAAGTTATTAAAAAATACTTTACAAAAAAAAAAGTAGGATTAACTATGTGACAAATACAATTACAGGCATTCCCAGACTTACATTTCGACTTACATCTGTCTCCTAGTTACAAGCAGAGACTGATACGGAGGGCTTAGCGTGCTGACATCACACACTGAGTCACGCCCCAGAACGTCGCAAGCCTTCCTCTGTCCACTGCATCTTCCAGCCGGCACAGCACCACAACTCTTTTTTACCTTCAAGCCACCAACCAACCCGACTTGTGCTGGAAACCTCCGTCTTCAGACCAGTACAACAGTTTTAACTCATGGCGCTCTGATCTAGCGCTGTTGGCCCAGCATAGTAGGTTTGTTCTTACTGCTCTCGGCCCCCAATACACCTCCCCCCTCCCCTCCAATGTAACATACAGTACTTTACTGTATCAGCACATGTGTGGCATGCTGGTATTTGTAGTTGTGGATCTACAGGTTCCAGCATGCCATACCACATATGTGCTGATTTATAGTTCAATGTTCCACCGCAGCCAGTAGCTGTGGAACTACAAGTGCCAGCATACCACAGCAGCAGATGAGAAACAAAGTGAGGTGAAATCTTCTAAACAGGGGCACAGACAGCAAAACAAATGTAGAAGGGGTGATAACTCTTCCCTACACTTCCCAAAAGGAAAATGAAATTGGATTTTTCTACTTCCCATAAAATCCTTTTCTCATTTGATTCATTAGGGGACACAGCACCTTGGTATAGGCTTTAGCCCTAGGAGGCTGACATTAGGCGGAAAACCAAACGAGAGGCAAAATGAGGGCAGCACTATGTCCTTATTAAGGTGGACTGGAGATACCACCTTAGGGAGAAAACCGCAATGGCATTCAAAACAAGATTTAAGTTCTACGGCTAGGACGAGAGCCTATACGAAGGTGTTGTGTCCCCCAATGATATTGACAAGAATTTTTTTTTGTTGCTGGAGTTCAATAAATGTAATAAATGTATCTTTTCTGACAAATACAAATTCAACTTGAAAACAAACCTACAGTCCCTATCTCGTTTGTAAGCCGGGAACTGCCCGTATATAAAATGAAAGACTTTATATGTTTGTTCATACAGTCAACTTAGATTTTTGTTACCCACATTAATAGCATTTTGTGGACTACCTGCAAAGAATATTTAATTTTGGCAGAAGCAAGGTAGCTACAGCAGAAAGTTAGTGGCAACAATTAATTTTTCATAGAAAAAAAAAATCTGATATGGTGCAATAAGAACTGACTGAATAATATTGCCTGTAATGCCCTAGAAAAAAATAATTACCTGGTAATGTACTAACTAGCTGACCTCTAATAAAATCATCAACATCCTCTGGCTTTAAATGATACTGGCCATCTGGTTTTGCTCTTCTGGTTGCCATTCGAGCTAAAAGAATATTGGAGGCTAAAAAGAGAGAAGAAACACAATATA
This sequence comes from Phyllomedusa bahiana, assembly GCA_025379985.1. Classification (NCBI taxonomy): domain Eukaryota; kingdom Metazoa; phylum Chordata; class Amphibia; order Anura; family Hylidae; genus Phyllomedusa; species Phyllomedusa bahiana. The sequence goes on from JAODAL010031558.1 coordinate 41,726, forward strand.
ACTGTCACTGTACATAAAGAACCTAGAATTGAAAAGAGTCAGCTAATTATACAAAATGAAAGCAAAGAGATAAAAAAAAACATCATCTGTACATCAAGGACAGCAGTAAAATAATAAAAATGCAAACTGTGTTATTGCCTGTGTCACTATTCACTGTCCCATACATCCCTTTGTAAAATGCAACTCTATACAAATAATACAAGTTTATTTAGGGGCATGTTCACACGGCGTAATTGCGGGAGAAACACACCCTGCAATTACGATAATTCATAGCTCTTAATAAGAGCTGTGATTACCTGACGTTTTCCGTGGTGTTTAATACACAGCAGGGAAAACAATTGAAATGTCACTTCTTCCCGGCATTTACACACCGGGGAGAGTGATTCAAGTCAATGAGAGTCAGCTGTCAGTGTTTCAGATGTACGTGTTGTCCAGCACGTATTTCTAAAACACCCGGCTTATAGCGGCGCGTACAGTATGCCGTGTGAACATACCCCAAGAGTGTGATACTGTGATATTTCGCTGGCAGATTCTGAAAAGTACATTTAGAATTGGACCGATTTTGAGCTTAGGACCACCTACCATGTATTTATAACACACAATCCTTAACCAGTTATAAAGGATATTCCCATCTTAAACATTTATGGCATATCATTAGAATGGGACCCTGCAAGTCTCCATGTAAAACGGAGAGGTCGCACTTGAACACTACTCTCCATTATGTTCTATGGGAGTTCCAAGTACGGCAAAGCGACCCACTCTCAATTCTGCGTACAGACTTCGGGCCCCCGGTCTAAAGGGGTCACCTCTGGGATCCCACTAAAAAACTTTAAAGACACGCCTAATGAAATCCCATAAAAAACCAATGGAAAAACCCTCGTTAAAAAAACTTGCAGAATTTTTTACAATACTCCACAGTTAAAAACTACATAAAATGTCAATCGTTTTTTTTTACTTGTTTTACTTTAAACTATTCAAAATTTTACTAGTGAGTTAGACAAAAGTAAACTCAGAACTTTGCAGAATTCCTTTTACCAGAAAGAGGGGCTATGTGAGAGCTCAGATGAGAGTGGCAGATATTTGCACAAAAGTTAACCAGCTGAAATTTGTTGCCTCAGCCTTTTAAAACCTGATAGTCGACTTATTTTGACAATGCATTTTACAACTAGTTTTTAAAGTAAATTTAAAATAAAAAACAATATTATTTGCCCATCCTTGACACAATTCCCCAAGTAAAACAAACACAATTGCCACATTTTTTTTTTTTAATTCAAAAGCTTTATTACGAAAATACAGCACTTAAGGTTTAAACAAAATATGCAATGAAATGCCAAAGGCTTCAAAGGACATGGGCCTAGTCGGCCAAAAAAGGACAACATATTACATAAAGGGCATGTCGACTGGGGGGGGGCCCAAGGGGAGTTGATTTGGGGGGCCCCCCCTACTTACATAAAAATTTCCCGGGCCCCCGGGACATAAAGCCCCTTTTAAAACCAAAAAAAGTGTGCAAAACAGAATTGTTTTTTGTAGTACAATGGTCCACTTTTGTCTCTAACATATCATAAAACACAGGCTAAACTCCCATCCTTCCCCCCCCACCCACATACAATATCCCCCTCCACCTCATACAATATCCTCCCCCACCCACATCAATACCCCCCCCACCCACAAAACACCCCCCTCCACCCACATACAATATCCCCCTCCACCCCAACAAAACCCCCCCCCCACATACAATATCCCCCTCCCCCAATACAAACCCCTCCACCCACATACAATATCCTCCCCACCCAATACAAATCTCCCTCCCCCCCACAAAAAATTTTCCCCCCCACCCAAAAAATATCCCCCCTCCCCCCGCATCAATATCCCCCTCCACCACAAAAAATACCCCTCCCCCCACTACAATACCTCCTCCCCCAAAAACACCCCCCCACCCCACACAAACCCCCCCCGCCCCCCACAACAACACCCCCCTCCACCCACACAACATCCCCCTCCCACCCACACAAAATCCCCCCCCCCCAAATAAAATCCCCCCCACCCCATACAAACCCCCCACCACCCACATAAAAAATACCCCCTCCACCCACATCACTTCCCCTCCACACCACATACAAATATCCCCCTCCACCCACATTCCACCCACTAAAACAATCCCCCTCCACCCACATACAACATACCCCCCACCCACTCACAGACACACCCTCCACCCACATACACATCCCTGCCACCCACATCAACATGCCCCTCGAATCCACAAACAAAAACCCCCTCCACCTCAGATATATATACCAATCCTCCACCACACATAACAACAACCTTTTCCACCCACATACAATATCCCCACTCAACCCCAGAACAATATCACTCCACCTAATCATATCACAATCCCTCCACCCACCAAACACTATACCTCCTCACAACCACAATAAATAATCCCCTCACCACATACAACATCCCCCTCCACCCAAAAAAAACAATATCCCTATTTACCACCACATACAATATCCCCCTCTACCCACATACAATATCCCCCATCCACCGCACATACAATATCCCCTCCACCCACATCATATCCCCCTCCACCCACATACAATATCCCCCTCCACCCACATACAATCCCCCCACCACCCACATACAAAAATTATCCCCCTCCACCGCACATACCATATCCCCCTCCACCCACATACAATATCCCCCCACCCACATACACTATCCTCCTCCACCCACATACAACATCCCCCTCCACCCACATACAACATCCCCCTCCACCCACATACAATATCCCCCTCCACCCACATACAATATCCCCCTCCACCCACATACAATATCCCCCTCCACCCACATACAATATCCCCCTCCACCCACATACAATATCCCCTCCACCCACATACAATATCCCCCTCCACCCACATACAATATCCCCTCCACCCACATAAATATCCCCTCCATGTTTCCTTGGGTCACGCACCTCACCACCTCTAAAATAAACACCAGCAAGAAAGAAAGTGTAACTCCTATCACAGGGTCAGGTGTTCCCTCACTCTTACAATCAGGAACACATGTACACTGCCACTATACTAACGCCGATATAACCTACAACACCACCATATAGAGACCACATAGAGGTCAGACACCAGCTCAGGTATAACCTACAACACCACCATAATAGAGACCACATAGAGTCAGACACCAGCTCAGTATAACCTCAACACCACCATATAGAGACCACATAGAGGTCAGACACCAGCTCAGGTATAACCTACAACACCTGCCATATAGTGACCACATAGAGGCAGACACCACTCAGTATAACCTACAACACCGCCATATAGAGAGCACATAGAGTGGTCAGACACCAGCTCAGGTATAACCTACAACACCGCACATATAGAGACCACATAGAGATCAGACACCAGCTCAGGTCACATCAAATTACAATATAAAGAAATAAATCCCCTGAAATTAGACACACCGAGACGCATGACGGATCGTTCTCTTCACTCATGAGTCGTCATCTCTTTCCCTTCTCTTCTGCTTCCGTTCCACACCGCTATGATGATTTGTCCCAGCCACAACTCATCCCTGCAGAAATTCACACAAATATCTTAGAATCCTCAATTTTCCAGCATCTCTTTACCCATTCCCACCTCTGTACAAACCTCCCAGGGTAGGAAGAGCGGTACAAGCCTAGTATCCTAAGGGTTGGAGGGGGGAGAGGCCCCAGGTAACTAGATAGGCCTTCTTAGGTAGTATGCCCCGCTGGATAAGTTTGGTAGGCCAGCCCCAGGTTGGTTGGTGGGTTCCTAGCCATGGGTGGGTAGGTAAATAGCCCCCAGGTAGATAAGCAGGCTACAGTTAGGAAAGTAGATAGGCTACAGTTAGGTTAGTGGACCCCAGTTAGGTAGGCTGTAGGTAGGTGTTGGTGAGTCCCAATTAGTTAGGCTGTAGGTAGGTGGTTTTCCCCCAGTAAGGTAAGCAGTAGGTAGTTAGGGTCCCCTTTATATAGGCTTCAAGCAGTTAGGGACCCCCTTTAGGTACTATACAGTTAGGGGTCTCCTTTAGGTACTATACAGTTAGGGGTCTCCTTTAGGTAGTATACAGGTAGTTAGGGGCCTCCTTTAGGTACTATACAGTTAGGGGTCTCCTTTAGGTAGTATACAGGTAGTTAGGGGCCTCCTTTAGGTAGTGTGCAGGAAGTCAGGGCCCCCCTATAGTTACTGTGAAGTAGTCAGAGCCCCCTTAGTATTTAGGTTGCCAGGGCCCCCTTTAGTAGTTCGGCCACCCTGAGTTAGTCAGGGCCCCCTGTAGTCAGGCCCCCCTTAGATTGCCAGGGCCCTCCCATGTAGTAGGCAAGACCCCCTTGGTAGTCAGGGCCCCCCTGTAGAATACCAGGGCCCCCCTTAGGTAGTCAGGGCCCCCCCAGTATTAGCAGGGCCCCCCATGTAGTTAGCCAGGCCCCCCCCACGTAGTCAGGGCTCCCTATAGGTAGCCAGGACCCCTCTTGTAGCCAGGCCCCCTTGTAGCCAGGTCCCCTTTTGTAGCCGGTCCCCCTGTACCAGGCCCCCCTAGTAGCCAGGACCCCCTTTTGTAGCCAGGACCCCTTTTGTAGCCAGGGCCCCCCTAGTAGTCAGGGCCCCCCTCTTGTAGTCAGGGCCCCCCTAGTAGTCAGGGCCCCCCTAGTAGTCAGGGCCCCCCTAGTAGCCAGGACCCCCCTAGTAGCCAGGACCCCCCTAGTAGCCAGGACGCCCCCTTGTAGTCAGGGCCCCCCTATAGTCCAGGCCCCCAGTGTAATCAGGACCCTTTGGTAGAGAGGGCCCCCCTTGAGCATGGCCCCCATGTAGGTAGCCAGGCCCCCTATAGGTAGCCAGGGCCCCACTTGTAGCCAGGGCCCCCATTTTTAGCAAGGGCCCCCTATAGCCAGGACGCCTTTGGTAGTCAGGGCCCCTCAGTAGTCAGGCCCCCCTTGTTGTCAGGGACCCCCCTAGTAGTCAGGGACCCCCTTGTAGTCAGGGCCCCCCTATGATAGCCAGGCCTTTTGTATCCTGGCCCCCCTCTATAGTATCTGAGTGCACTCCCTATTGTAGACCAGGGCCCCCAGTAGGGTAGAAAGTGGGCCCCTGTAACCAGGGCCCCCGTAGTAGCCAGAACCCCCCTTGTAGTGAGGCCCCCTGTAGTATAGCCAGGCGCCCCCTTGGATAGATAGCCAGGCCTCCCCTATAGGTAGCAGGCCCCTTTTGTAGAGAGGCCCCCATTTGGTGATGGGGTGTAAGCCAGGCCCCCCAGTAGTTAGCCAGCCCCCCTTTAGTCAGGGCCCCCTATAGGGACCAGGCCCTCATAGTAGCCAGGTCCCTTTGTAAACCAGGCCCCCTAGTAGTCAGGGCCCCCAAAAAAAAAAACAGGGCCCCCCCTTTTAGCCAGGCCCCCCTATAGTAGGGCCCCCTTTTTTAGCCAGGGCCCCCTAACCAGGACCCCTTTTTTTTAGCCGCCCCCTTTTTTTAGCCAACCCCCCGTACCAGGCCCCCTTGTAGCCAGGCCCCCCCCTTTTTTTCCAGGACCCCCTTTTGTAGCCCAAACCCCCCCTTGTAGCCAGGGCCCCCTTTGTAGCCAGGGCCCCCCTTTAGTAGTCAGGACCCCCCCCAGTATCGGGGCCCCCCTTATAGCAGGGGCCCCCCAAATATCAGGCCCCCAGAGTCGGGCCCCCTTTTTGTGCCAGGGGCCCCCCTTTTTTAGCCAGGCCCCCCTAATCAGGGCCCCGGGGTAGTTTTAAAAAAAAAAAAACAACAAAACCACACCTGGGCCCGGGGTCCTTCCGGCCCCTCCGAGCTGCCCCCGCTCCTACGCCGCCCTGCATAGGGGGCTGGTAAGTGAGTCACCGCGCCGCCCTCCCCAAAGGGGGCCCCCCGGCAGGGTGAAGGCCTAATAAAGTCGCCGCCGGGGAATCACGGAGCCAGCGCTAGTGCCGTGCCCGCGAAACACCCCGCACCCCCGGAGCGGGACATTATCCTCGGCACCGGGCCGTCTCTGGGGGCTCGGGGCGCAGGGCCCGGCTTTCCCGGGCCGACGCGGCCGGCCCCGGGGGGGGGACGGGACGCCTCCGGGGGGCCCCGCGGGTCGGGGGGGCCCCCCCCCGGGGGTTCCCCGGCCCCCGGCGGCCCACCGGCCTGTATAAGGTTAAATAATCATGGGTTATATTCGAACTGATTTCACAATGCAATGAACAATATAACCCTGAAATAGACAAAAAAAAAAAAAAAGGGGACCTGGGGGGGAAGGAAGACAGGGAAGGAGGGGAAAGGGTTTCGGACAGACAGAACTCGCGTCCCACACACCGCAACCAGACCCCAAATAAGAGTTAGGCAACCTCAGTACTATTTGTAATTCAACCGAAGTGCAGCCATGATTAGGGGAAAGGTGGGGGAAGAAAGATTTCCTATCAGTAGTACGGGAAAGAGTGGGGAGATTTGGGAAAAAGGCCCGTGAAACCCGGTTTTGGCAAGATTTCAATTGGGCCGGGTAAGCTATTACTCCTCCATTCGGGGTATA